>VMDO01004639.1:16323-122360 GCA_007922755.1 Pedetes capensis | reverse complement strand
TTTTGCTTTATGAGATTATTAAACCTGGAGACTTGGCCAGATCCCTATGCAACTTCTGGGGCATGTCCAGGGCAAACTCTCAATGTCCAAAAGGCTTGCGAAATGACAGATTTCTCCTCAGAAGATTGCACAGACCTTTCTCCTTGAGGTAGGTCCCCGTTCCTTCGCAAGCTCCGTGCTGTTGGAAGGCCTAGGCTCCTCAGGCGCTAGGGATGCCACGCTCCTGGGGCTTGCCTCTGGGGCCACAGTGCCGCCTTCCTGCACATTCCATCAGCCTCGTCCTCGTAGACAAGAACCGGCCTCCTTAGTGTGGGCTCCATTGCCCCTCTTGTACAACGTGGCACCTGCCAACGTGTGTCCTTGGTGGACTGAGCTGGAGAAAACAGAGGACTGTGCCCCCCGGGGAAACATCTGGGGAGGGGCAGCAGACCGTGGGGGACAAAGGGAGGCTCGCTCCAGCCTGAGGGTCATTTAGGATATGAAGGGGGCTGGCTCAGCACGGCCAGGTGCGGCCAGTTCAATAGGACACGTGGCACTAGGGAATGGGCAAAGGAGACGTTGTTTATCAAGGACACCTGCCTGCCCATGCTCATTCCCAGCTGTGGGAGCTGGGTAACTTGGTCCATGTGAGTGAGGCAGGACAAGGGACCAGGGATGGGGCAACGAAGCACCCACAGATCTATGTGTTCCTATAAATTGTTCCACGCAGGAGAAGTGCCATCAGTACTGGCCTGACCAGGGCTGCTGGACCTATGGAAACATCCGGGTGTGCGTGGAGGACTGTGTGGTTCTGGTCGACTACACCATCCGGAAGTTCTGCATTCAGCCAGTAAGCATGGCTGGGATTTGCTTTTGGGCGGTGTGGGTCTTTGAGATCACAAAGTCGGGAGAAAATGCAGCTCCGCATGGCACAGTGGGAAGGGTCTGGTCCACGCCGGCCTGGCCACGGCTCCCACACAGGCTCCGTGGCTGAGGGCTGGGGCATGTGGCCAGGCTGGGGCAGGGCTCGCTGCCGAGGACGTGAGTCTGCGAAGAGCACTGGGCGCTCCTGCTGCCAGGGATGTTCTGGGGCTCTCCAGGGGGAAGAGGAGTCAGCTGGAGGGGCAGGAGACCCCGTTCACCGTGCAGCGTGATGTCATTTTACACGCTGGGATTATGAGGCAGGATTTTGTCTTAGCAGCTTAAAAATCATGTGACACCTCATTGTTGCTTTTCACACTTGCTGTGTTCTAGTTACCCCTAAAAGGATTTAAGGGAGGCTTCCATAAACCGCCTGTAAACAAGGCGGAGGAAGTGAAGACAAACCATGGTAACCATGGTAAAAGCAGAAGGTCATTTTATCAGGAATCAAAGATCGAGTGGTTGTCACAGCGGCAGAGGAGACAGCATGGGCGTGGCGGGGAGCTCAGCGGCAGACCACTTGCGTGGCGTTCGCTCATGCGCACATGTGCAACACAAATAGACTTCTAAGTGCATTGCTTAGCATCTTCCACTGTCAGGGCGGGGGCTTTGTGGGCTCCGGGGCATTAAACTGAGAGAGGCCGTGAGGGAGGATCTGGGACTCTCCCCTGCATGGGCCACCCCATCATCTCTTCTCCCCAAATCAAGACACTCCAGAGTGCAGGGTTGTGCTGGTGGAGCAGGAGGACCGTGGACTGTCCACGCAGAGCAGGGCAGCCCTCCTCAAAGGGGAGGTCTCGAAGCATGAGGACCAGCTCACGGGATGTCTCGCTGCTCAGGCCTGGCCATGACTATAGGGAGCACAGGGCTCTTGGGTGGTCGCCAACCCGGCCTGCACCGCTGCGTCACAGCCCATGGGGACGGCAGAGCCCGTGCCAACGCACTCGGGAGACATTTCTGGGCCGGAGGGAGGGAGACCCAGCCTCCCCTGTCCCCACAGCATCTCCCCGACGGCTGCAAAGCCCCTCGGCTGGTCTCGCAGCTGCACTTCACCAGCTGGCCCGACTTTGGAGTGCCCTTCACCCCCATCGGGATGCTAAAGTTCCTGAAGAAAGTAAGGGCGCTCAACCCCTCGCACGCCGGGCCCATCGTGGTCCACTGCAGGTAGGTCAGGCTGGGGGCGGAGGGGACTCGCTGCCCCGGGGGGCCGGTGTTGACCACAGTGTATGGTTTCTGGGCAGCAGCTCCCAGCGCCCTGCAGGGAAGGCCAGGGCCCCCTCAGCAGCCCCTATGGGGCCAGAGCCCCCTCTCCACTGGCTTCTCAGGGCCCAACTGAAGCTGAGAGGCCCAGGCTGATGGTGGGAGAGGGGGTCTGGTCAGGCGTGCTTGCTCTGTTCCCCCAAGGGTGTCAGCTCCCAAAGGGCACATCCAGGACACAGGCACAGCAGTGAAAACAAGAAGTCAGTGTGTAGTGGCCAGGAAGACACTGCCCCATTATCCGCACCGCCTCTCAGAGGCTAAGTTTCCCTGCTTCTCCAGCAGTCGGGCTCCGTTCCTAAGGCCGCAGCGCCCCCTGCCGGCCTCGCGTAGATTTGCTTCCTTGTGCACCAAGGAGAAGGTGCACCAGGTCACTGTGCGCGGCACGTCCTGCGTCCTGGTGCCCAGGCATCTTCCCAGGCTTGTCGTTTGCTTCAGGGGCGTGCGTCTCACGAGGTGGCATCTTTCTGTTTCCTGAAGCGCGGGCGTGGGCCGGACGGGCACCTTCATCGTGATCGACGCGATGATGGACATGATCCACTCGGAGCAGAAGGTCGACGTCTTTGAGTTTGTGTCGCGGATCCGCAATCAGCGCCCTCAGATGGTGCAGACTGATGTGAGTGGGGCCTCCTTGCCTTCGCCCTCTGGGAACTGCGACGCGCAGCCCCCGGCACTCCCCGGCCTGTTTTGATAGACAGGCAGCCCCGCCCCCTAGGTGCACCCGTGTCGGACCAGGGGTCCTCTCACTCTGCCCTCCTTCCGTGGGCTCTCAGGGATGGCTCGCCCTCTTATCGTCTCCTCACACCCGCGAAGGCTCCTGGTGAACCAAGACAGGATCGCTGCTATGGTCATCTTTCTCGGCCCCACGTTGTTGCTGTTGTTAGGTGCCTTTGAGTTGGTGTCCGACTCATAGAGACCCTCAGAGGGTTTTCAATGGATGTTTTGGGGATTGCCTTGGGAGTGGATTGCCAGGCCCTTCTCCCATTTTTGCGGTGCTGGGTACTGGCCCAGTCTACAGGGCCAGTAATCTGACTCTTGCCCTAAGGCTCCGGCTGGAGAAGCAGGAGAGCGGCCCCTGGGTGCAGGGCAGAGTCGAGCTGGGCCCCTGTCCCCTGCAGGTGCAGTACACATTCATCTACCAAGCCTTGCTGGAGTACTACCTCTACGGGGACACAGAGCTGGACGTGTCTTCCCTGGAGAGGCACCTGCAGACCCTCCACGGCACCACCGCCCACTTTGACAAGATTGGGCTGGAGGAGGAGTTCAGGGTGAGTGCCGGCCAGGGGGTGGGGGAGCAGCCCAGGGGACAAGGAAAATGGCGCCCGTTTAAATGGAGCCTCTTCTGATCACCGGCCCTCCCGACTGAGCCCAAGGAACCAGGGCGATGTCGGCTGTGGTTTCCCAGGAAGAGCGAGCAGGGCTTTCAGAGCCGCGTGGTAGGGAGGCTCGTTTCACATCCCAGCACAGAGGCGACTTCCCGAGATGGAGACAGGTGTCCCCTTGAAGCAGGTGCCCTGGGCAGAGGGACAGTCTGTGGCTGGGCGCTTGGCTCAGGAGCGGCAGGGGTCTAACGGCACCATTTCATCCTTCTTGGCTGCAGAAACTGACGAACGTCCGCATCATGAAGGAGAACATGAGGACGGGCAACCTGCCGGCCAACATGCGGAAGGCCCGGGTCATCCAGATCATCCCGTGTAAGGCAGCCTGGTGAGGGGGGCGACCGGGGCTGGCCGAGAGGCCAGCGACCGCCATCTTTGTAAACCAGGGCCAGGGCCAGGTGTCTCTGGGCCTGGGCTCTGTGTCCAACATCAGGAAGAAAGGGCCCTCCTGGCACATCCTGGATGCCCCACGGGCCCCTGTGTGTCTCTGTGGCAGCCTGGGACATAGTCAGGGGCAGGCACAGGGCCCTGGGGCTGCTGTGGGGAGGGGTCCATGGGAGGCGAGAGAGTTGCCTTCAGGGTGACCGGGTGCCTCTGGCTCCGGGGCTCACGTGGCCAGGGCCCCTGCAGCGTGCAAGGGGCTAAGCTGTGCTGAAGCAAACCCAGCTGGGTCTCCGAGGGAGGGCAGGACATGGGCCCAAGGTGAGTTGGGACTCGGCTGTCACTAGGACTGTGGGTAAGGGAGGCAGAGGTCAGCGGGGAGGCAGGAGCCACAGCCAGAGCAAAAAGAGAAATTGGGGCAAAACGTGAGCTAGAGAGACATATAGGAGAGGGCGGTCTGAGGAGAAGAGGGGGACCCACACCTCACTGGAGCCCCTCAGCTGACAATAGCCACAATCAGATAGTGGTGGACAGGCTTGCTCATACTTGGTCTCCTGTGCCTCCGGGAGCAGATGGTTCCTGGGGGCTGGGCAAATCTCCCCGGCCTCAGATCCTCCATCCAGTGGCCACCACATCCTCACACCTGCAGCCCCAGCCTCCTCCTTATACTGTGGGATGTGTTACTTCAGTCCAGGAACAACGAAAATGATAACTGGACATAGGGGTGAGGCCAGGTCAGAGCAACGGAGGAGGGAGGGAGGCTGGAAATGAACGAGGTTTCATTTCGCACTTTGGTTTTTACCTGGAGGAGGGCGTGGCTAACCATAACTTTCCTACCTGGAAGCTTTCCTGAGCCACTTTATTGCCCTTGTTGGCAACTTCCCAAGGAGTTGGCTTTACTGGTGACTTTATAACAGTAGTTGTTGTTGTTGTTGTTGTTAGGTGCCGTCGAGTCGGTATCCGACTCATAGCGACCTTCTATACAACAGGGGAAAGAAACACTATTGTCAGTGCTTCTCTGCTGTTCATAGGGTTTTCAATGGCGGATTTATTTTTGGGAGTGGGTTGCCAGGTCCGTCTCCCAAGCCTACAGCACCTGGTGTTCCCAGGCGGTCTCCCATCCAGATACTAACCAGGCCGGACCCTGCTTAGCTTCCGAGATCTGGCGGGATCGGGTGCCACAGGGCTATGGCTGCAGGCCTATAACAGTAGTTGGCTTCTCATTTGGAAGCTTGTGGGCCATGGGTCACAGTCTGCAAAGCCAGGTGGCATCTGTGCTAACGCAAGGACATGCCCCTTTTCAGATGACTTCAATCGGGTGATCCTCTCCATGAAGAGGGGCCAAGAATACACAGACTACATCAACGCGTCCTTCATAGACGTACGTATCGCAGCCGGGGGTGCGCCGCATGCGATGTCTGTCTCTTACCTGTATGAACACACGCTCTTGATTAACTCATTTTGACAATGGAAAGGATTGGAAAGCCTCCACAAACTCAACCGTTTTGTTAGAACTACCGGCTTTTAGAAATCAGCGAATCCAAGTAAGCAGAAGCCCACGTGGAACCTCAACAGCAACAGCAACACTGGCCTTTAGAAAAACTAAGAGTGAGCTTGTTTATGGGAGAAGGACCTGGTAATCCATTCCCCAAAATAAATCCACCATTGAAAACCCTATGCATAGCAGAGAAGCACTGACAAAGTGTTTTGCCTGTTCTACGTAAGGTCGCTGTGAGTTGGATACTGACTCGATGGCACCTAACAACAACAACAAGTGAATTTTGGAAATAGAATATAGACTCACTGCTCATCTCTGGCTATTTATTCACTCTGATTTTCATGGATACTTTCCTTTTGCATACCTGTTGCACACCAGTTGTACATGCAGTGCTTCCATGTGCTTCTCCCATGTGATTTCTGCAACTTGAACCCACACGGACAATAGGATTATGTGTCCACAGCACACGGCTGCAGGGTGTCTTCATGCACAGTGGCGTGGGGAGGAGAACAGGCAGACAGAGCTTGCAGTTAAGCCTGTGTTTGTTTGCGGTTGAGGAAGCCGCCCCGGGTGTCAGTGGGTCCTTGGAGGTTGGGGGAGGAGTTGAGATCAGAAGCCCCGCCCTCCAGCTCCACGCCCAGGCCCTCAGCACCACCCCAAGGCGAGTGTAGCTATGACACACGGAAGCCTGCTAGGATAAAAGGGGTGCTGGGCAGGTGGCCACAAACCACAGGTAGGCCACGATAGCCCTTCAGAAACAAGCGCAGGTGCTGAGGGCGGAAGTAGGCTGGGCTCAGATGAAGTGGGCAGCTGGCCTGCCTCCAGGGCGTGCGGGAGATGTGTCAGTGCGCATGCGCGTGCACCAGCGGTGCAGAGCGTGGGAGTGTGGAGTTTCCCTCCATCAGCCTCTGGCTGTCCCCAGCGCATGTGGCAGGTAGTGGCACCGGGGAAGAGAAATCCAGCCCTGACCTCTGCTCCCACCCAAAGGGCTACCGACAGAAGGACTACTTCATCGCCACGCAGGGGCCGCTGGCGCACACCGTGGAGGACTTCTGGAGGATGGTCTGGGAGTGGAAGTGCCACACGATCGTGATGCTGACCGAGGTGCAGGAGCGGGAGCAGGTGAGCCGTGCCGCCCGCCTGTGCACGCCGGGGCCCGCATTCCCCGAGGTGGACACAGCTACTCAGGACATCTCAGTGCGGCGGGGCCAGAGGACCTAGGGGTGAGGCTAGGTCAGGGCAACAGAGGAGGGAGGGAGGCTGGAAATGAACGAGGTTTCATTTCGCACTTTACTTTTTACCTGGAGGAGGGCGTGGCTAACCATAACCACACCCACGTCTCAATTCTTGGCCTGCAGGTTATTTCACCTGCCTTGAAATTCTGCCATCTGCAAGGCATGGCGGCGCACGCCTGTAATCCCAGAGGCTCAGGAGGCAGAGGCAGGAGGATCGCAAGTTCGAGACCAAAGGCAGTCTGTGTAACTTAGCGAGACCCTGTCTCAAAAAGTAAAAAAATGGGCTGAGGTGCAGCTCAGTGGTCCAGCACTTGAAGAACATGCAGGCGCGAGGCCCTGGGCCAACCCCCAGTAGCGCAAAAAAAAAAAAAAAAAAAAAAAAAAAAAAATTCTGCCATCTTTTGCTCGTCAAGATCACAACCTGTTGAGGAAAAAGGCATTTATGTCTCTGTGTCTTTCCCTAAGACAGACAGAGATATGTGAACCTAGTTGACATTGCCCGAGTCAAATCAAATGACTTAAATCTCTCCGTGGTCTTTTTCTACTATGGTTCTTTAATAATGTCATAGGCATTCAAGAGCCCACACCCAGTGGAAAAGCCCAGCTTTTGTCACTATTATACATCTCTCTAGGTGCTCTCCCAAGACATGACAGGTACCCGGAATTTATGTTTTGATTTCTTTGCTTTTTTGGAAAAAACAAAAACTTTATTGAGACTTCATTCACCTACCAGATAATTCCATCTTTTCTTCTTTCAGTACTAGAGGTTTCAGTACCAGTGCCTCACACATGCTGGGCAAGTGCCCCATCACTGAGCCACACCCTCTGCCCCTTTGTTATTTTTCTTTCTTTCTTTTTTTTTTTTTTTTGCGGTACCAGAGGTTGAACCCAGGGCCTCACGCTTGCATGCTCTGCAAGTGCTGGACCACTGAGCTGTGCCCCAATCCATTTTCTTACTTTTTGAGACAGGGTCTGGCTAAGTCACTCAGACTGCCTCTGGTCTCGAAGTTGCGATCCTCCTGCCTCCACCTCCCAAGCCCCTGGGAATACAGGCCTGCGCCACTGTGCCCAGCTTGTTATTTTTAATTTTGAGAGGGTCTCACTAAGTTGCAGAAGCTTCCTCTGGCCTTGAACCTGCAATCCTGCTACCTCTACCTCCCCAGTTGCTAGGATTAACGGTGTGTGCCATGGCGCCCGGCCTCATTCCATCTTTTTAAAAAGGATAATTCATCAGACTTTAGTGTGTCTACAGAGTTGGGCACTGTCGCCTGTCTGTAATTCCAGATCATTGCCAACACTCCCAAAAGTAACTCTCTGCCCTTCACAGTCACTCTCCATTTCTCCCTCATCCTGGTGCCCGTAGTCTACTTTGGGCACCAGGATCTAGGGATGTGCCTATTGCAGACATTAATGTAAACTGAGTCATGCAGTATGTGGTCTTTCACCTCGCATGATGGTTGCAAGGGTCACATTGTAGCATGAATCAAACACTTCATTCTTTTTTCCTGACAAATAGTATCCCATTGGATGCATGCACTACATTGATTTACCCACCCTTCAGTTGATAGGCACTTGTATTGTTTGCACTTTGGGGCTGTTATGAGTAATGCTGCTGTGAACATTCATGTGCAAGGTTTTATGTAGGTGGTGGTGGTGGTTAGGTGCTGTCAAGTCGGTATCCGACCCATAGCAACCCTACATACAACAGGCGAAACACTTTGTCAGTGCTTCTCTGCTGTTCCTAGGGTTTTCAATGGCATTTATCTAGGTAGGTTTTCATTTCTTCTGGGATATACCTAGGGGTGGAATGGCTGGCCCATTACTTAACTCCAAATCATAAACTTTGATCATTAAATTTTTTAAGGAACTGTCAGACTGTTTTCCCAAAGTTGCAGCCCCCATTTTACATTCCCACTTGCCATATACAAGGATTCTAAGTTGTCCACATTCTCATCAACTCTTGTTATTATTTGCCTTTTTGATCAAAGCCATTCTAGTGGATGTATTTTTTACCTTAAAAAATATTTTACAATTATAAATACTTATGCCTAAAAAATATTATTTCATTTTGCTTGTGTTTAAACTTTATGTAAATAGTACCATTGTAGCATGTAATCTCCTAGGACTTGTTTTTTCCATTCAAAATTGTGCTTTTGGTATATTTATATATGTTGATGTGCACAACTATGGTTTACTCATCATCATTATCATATTCCATTACAGACTCTAAATCTGGTATCCACTTATTTATCCTTTCTCTCGTCATGGGCATCGGGGCTGATTCCATTTTCTTGTTTTACAAATAGTGATGAACATGTCTCATGTGGCACAACAGTTAGTAGGTAGCAGAGAGACAAAATATCAGATAGGGGAGTATGTCAGTTTGCAAATTCGCATAATTCCTAGTTGCTTTCCAAAGTGAATACCAGCAGCGTATACGATTCATTCTTCGCACGTCTAATATCCTTAGGCATCCGAATCTTTGTTAATTACATGGATGTAAATGTCATCCCTTCCTGGCTTTGATTTACATCTCTCTGATTTCTAAGAGGTGGGACATCACTTCATATATCTATGGATGACACAGGTCCTCTTGTATAAAATGTCTGTTCTTGCTTTTCACCCATTTTTCTCCTGGGTTGTTTGCCTTTTTTGTTTGTTTGTTTGTTTGTTTATTGGAGCTATTTACATCTTCTTACTAGTCATCCTGTGTTGGTTTTTTGCACTGCCAACCTCTTATTGCTGTTTATGTCCTGCTTTTTGGCTCCCTTGATGATGCTTATGGATGAAGCGAAATGAATTTTATTATAATCTTATGTTTCTAATGTTTGCCTCATGGTTGGGTAGCTCTTTTTGTGTCTATTTAACAAATTCTTCTGGACCCTTAAGTGAAAGGATATTTTCTTCTTCTTTCAGTGCTGGTGATCAAACCCAGGATCTTGTGTGTGCTAATAAGCAAGCCCTCTCCCACTGAGCGCCATGCTCAGCTGATATTTTCTTCTTCTGCAGGTTTCACAATCTGGTTCTTTTCTTTTCTTTTTTTTTTTTTTTTTTTTTTTTTTTTTTTTTCGGTACTGGGGGTTGAACCCAGGACCTCGCACTTGCATGCTCTGCAAGTGCTGGACCACTGAGCTGCACCCCCTGGCCCATATTTTTACTTTTTGAGGCAGGGTCTCGCTAAGTTACGCAGACTGCCTCTGGTCTCGAACTTGCGATCCTCCTGCCTCCACCTCCTGAGCCGCTGTGATGACAGGCGTGCACCACCGTGCCCGGCCACAATCTGGTTCTTGGCTTTAGGTCTTATCCCTTCTAAATTTGTTTTTCTTAAGGTTCAAGGTTACTACATTTGGTAGTACATTTCCTGCACTGCCTGGTTCTGGGGGAAGCTGAAGCATTCACCTCAGCTCTGTAGAGTGCGAGTCCACTACCCAATTTCATTTTCCAGCTCTGTTCATTAGATAACCTCTTCTTTCTCTCATGTCTCACAATTACGTATCCCTGTGTGTGTTTCTGGTCCCATTCTATGCCCTTGTTGAACATGCATTACTGGGTATTCACATTCATAATCATATGTTATTTTCTTGGTCAGAAAAATGCATTAAATGGTTTGAGAGAAATTCTACATCAGAGAGTCAAAAGTGGTAGCAGCAAATTGTTGTTGTTGTTGTTGTTAGATGCCATTGAGTCGAGTCCCACTCATAGCAACCCTCATAGGGTTTTCAATGGCTGACTGTTTCGGGATTGCCTGGGGAGTGGGTTGCCACATCCTTCTCCCATTTTGCAGTGCTGGGAATCGAACTTGGGACCTCAGAGACTACAGAGCAGCGCTCTACCAACTGAGCTAAATCCCAGCAAATTATTACTGGACTTGAAATTTTATTTTCTCTCCCCAGGATAAATGCTACCAGTATTGGCCATCGGAGGGCTCAGTTACTCACGGAGAAATAACGATCGAAATAAAGAGCGACACCCTTTCTGAGGCCATCAGTATACGAGACTTCCTGGTCACCTTTAGTCAGGTATCGGTGCCCTAGCTCTTTGAACTCTTGTGGACCTGACAAAGCGCCGTCACTCGGGAATCCGCTCATCACTGTGCCAGAATGGGCTCCAGCCCTATTGCCTGCCCTGCTCCTCTGCTATCGCTGAGTCCCAGATGACCAGGAGTGGCGCTGGCTATCCCGAGTGGGTCTTCAATAGAATTCAGGCCTCCATGGCCACCTGCCTCCTTGCTGGAGGACAAAGATGACGGCCTCACGGTTGGCCTCACTGCCACCCAGCCCGAGGAGAACGGGCATAGGAGGGGCAGGAGGATAAAAACAGACCAGTGAGGCTACGGCAGGCTCATGGGTCCCCTGCCAAGGGCTGTGTCAGAACCGCCAGCTGTCCCCCTCCCCGTCAGGCGGCTCCTGGGTTCTGCTCAGGCTGACCAAGTACAGGGGCTCATGGGTCCCTTGGGGACTAGGACGACTCACTAGTGGGCCTTAGTTCTGAGTCCAGCATGGTCATCCCAGGAAAGCTTCGCTCGCACCAAGGCTTGTTCTCCTCGAGGCCATAACAGGACAGCCTGAGGCGCTGGACTCACCTCCAGCCTCCCACGGAGACACGGGCCCTGGCTTTTCAGGAATGATGAGTCCCTGAGAAGACATCTTCCCTTACCCCTCTGCAGCAAAGCTGTCAAGGAACTTGGAGGGGCTGGATGGGACCCGCCTGGATCCGGGAAGGGGCCCTGGATGTCTTACCTCCTGGTTACAGGACGCCCTTATATGGCTTTGGCATCTTGGTCCTGCCCAGGTGGTCCCTGCTGGGCTCTGGAGAGATGCTGGACAGGCCCACTGGCTTAGCTATTCTTCATTGCTAGTACCTGGCGAAACAACTGAAGAGGAAGGGCAGATTTACTGGCTCGTGGCTCAGGGTCTGAGTCCCTAAGGGCAGAGCAGGTGGTGGCAAGGTGGGTGGGAGCAGAGAGCCTGACCAGAATCGAAGGACCAACAACCTTCAAGGGCTCACCGCCCTCTGCCCCAGGGCCCACTTCTGCTAACCAGGTCTCACCTCCTAAAGTTCAGCAGCTCCCCAACACAGCCACTGCCTGGGGACCAAGCATTCAAACACAGAACCTTTGGGGGACATTTTAGGTTCAAACCCTAACACCCCATAAGGCCCCTTGAGGGCACCTCCTAAAGTTCAACAGCTCCGCAACACAGCGCCACTGCCTGAGGGCCAAGCATTCAAACACAGAACCTTTGGGGGACATGTTAGGTTCAAACCCTAACACCCCATAAGGCCCCTAGAGGGCACCTCTTAAAGTTCAACAGCTCCCCTACACAGCCCCACCACCTGGGGGCCAAGCATTCAACTTATAGGTAACTTGTAGGCAGGCTGCTGAGACCCTCATGGCGGGGACACTGGGGACCACAGAGGGGATAGGGAGGGCTCCAAGCCCAGAAAGGCTCACTCGGGGGCAGGCGGCACTGAGACCCCCTCCCGCCGGCAGCCCCTGGCCCGTCAGGAGGAGCAGGTCCGCCTGGTACGCCAGTTCCACTTCCACGGCTGGCCTGAGATCGGGATTCCGGCCGAGGGCAAGGGCATGATCGACCTCATTGCAGCCGTGCAGAAGCAGCAGCAGCAGACGGGCAACCACCCTATCACGGTGCACTGCAGGTGAGGAGCCTCACGCGCCCAGGGCACCCCCTCTACCCCTCCTGGTGGACTGCGGAGACCATGTCCCACCTGCTCTGGAGCCAGGGCGAGCTGGGGAGCTGCTCCTTAAGCTGCCTCTGTGCCTGTCGCCTTCCCTTACAAACGTCACACGTGACTTCACAGAGGGGCCCACGTGTAGAATGCACCCGGGGGAGGAGCTGGAAAGGCCTCAGACACTTCTGTGTGCTGTGGGAGCCACGCGGACTCCCCATGCAAAGCAGGCGAGCGCCTTCCTGGGCTCCGTGTTGCTTGTCTTCTTCCTGACAGGGGGCTCTGGACCATGCTTCCCACCTCACCTCTGGGCTTGGGAAGCATTCAGTGCGACTGAACAACTGCACGGGGTGGTTTGGGGTGACCACCTGAGAAGTCCAGGTTGGGGTCTCTAAAGGAAGGCCCGTGGCCACACACGTCTCCCCGAAGTGCACCTGAAGGGCAGAGGGACACTGCCAGGCGCCCCTGGAGACAGCGAGCATCCTGCAAGGACTGGGCAAGCAGCCTCAGGAGGCCAGGAGGGCACATCTGGCCACATCTGGAGACCCGACAGCTCCCTCCCTCTCCAGCCAGACTGTTCTTGCCCACCCTGTACTCCTTGCTGCAGGGACCATGGCCTCCCTTGAGAAGGTCACCTAAAGCAGAAGTTTGTTGTTGTTTCCTGCCGTTGAGTCTTGTCCAACTTATAGAGACCTTCACAGGGTTTTCAGTGGCTGATTGTTTCAGGATTGTTTCAGGAATGGATTGTCACATCTTTCTCCAATTTTTGTGCTGCTGGGGATCAAACTTGGGTCCTCAGAAAGTGCAAAGCAACACTCTACCAACTAAGCTAAACCCCAGCCCAAGCAGCAGTTTGTTGTTGTTGTTGTTGTTAGCTGCCGTTAAGTTGGTGTCCAACTCATAGCGACCCTACATACAACAGGCGAAACACTATTGTCAGTGCTCTCTGCTGTTCATAGGGTTTTCATTGGCAGATTTATTTTTGGGAGTAGGTTGCCGGGTCCTTCTCCCAAGCCTATAGCACCTGGTGTTCCCAGGTGGTCTCCCATCCAAGTACTAACCAGGCCCGACCCTGCTTAGCTTCTGAGATCTGACGGGATCGGACACCACAGTGGTACGGCTGCAGGCAATCAGCAGCTTAGGGTGTTTTTATTCTGGGGTGGCGCTAATTTGCTGAAGCTGCTAAATTGACTTCCACTTTTCATGACTGCTTTTGTCCCCACCCACCACCCACCCTTGTGGCCTAGGGAGCCCCTGTTTAGCTGAGGGCTGGGACTCTTCCTCATTCTGGAGCCCACCCGGGTGCATCCCCAGCCTGGCCAGCAGGGGGAGCGCACACCTTGGTTTCCAGTCCCAGTTGCCTTTCTAGAGGTCATTTGGAAGGAACTAGAAATGAGCCCCTCCTGCTTGGACTCAGCAGCTAGTGCACATCCCATCTGAGGGAAGGCAGCCACTGGGACAAGTCATGGCTGCAGGTCAGGAGCCTCAGAATATAACCACTTGAGCTTGAGATTCTGGGTCCCCGAGGGCACTGAGGAGGCCACCCACCCACATCCGTAAGCCTCTTGCCCGGGCTCTCATGAGAGCCTGGCTCTGCTCTGTGGGGCCAGCCCTGCTCATCAAACAAAGAATCATCTTCAGTGTAGTCACCTCCCAACGGCATGCCTGGCAGTGAACACCTGCTGTCCTTAGAGCCTTAAATGCCACCTTGAGAGTCACCTGTCCCAGAAGATGAGCCCTGGCACGAAAGCAGAGCCTCCTTTCTGGACCTGAACCAGAAGCATCCCCAGGTGATACTGAGCTGCGTGTCCCAGGACCACACTGTGGGAACCACCGGTCACCACAAGGAGGAGAGACGTGCATACAAAACTATAACCAGCTGTAACCGGTCCTGCTCCGCATCAGGGAGTACCTGGCCACTGGAACTGGGGAGGTGTTTGGAGGGTTTTATATTTGCTGCAGGGCTGGGATTTAGCTCAGTTGGTAGAGCACCGCTTTGCAGTCTCTGAGGTCCCGAGTTCGATTCCCAGCACCACAGAAACGGGAGACGGACGTGGCAATCCACTCCCAAGGCAATCCTGAAACAGTCAGCCATTGAAAACCCTATGAGGGTCGCTAAGCGTCAGACACAACTCAACGGCACCTAACAACAACAACAACAACAACAGCAACATATTTGCTGCATCTTGCCACATATACATGATAACTAAAGATCCATTCGAACCCAGATCCCTTTCAGCGATTGCTACTTCAATCCTGATCTCCAGGGGCCAGCTGTGTCTCCTCCCCAGAGGTCAGTTTGCTTACCTTCACAGAGCATGTTCTCTCCGCAGCGCTGGAGCTGGGCGAACGGGTACATTCATAGCCCTCAGCAACATTTTGGAACGAGTAAAAGCCGAGGGACTTCTGGATGTGTTTCAGGCTGTGAAGAGCTTACGACTCCAGCGGCCACACATGGTGCAAACCCTGGTAAGAATCGGAACCCTACGTGTGTCCCGCAAAAGCCGTGGACTGTTGCGTGTATTTGATGTCTGCTTCATTAAAGGGGCTCCAGTGTAAAGGGGCCTACAGCTGTAGCCCTGTGGCATCCGATCCCGTCAGATCTTGGAAGCTGAGCAGGGTCGGGCCTGGTTAGTACCTGGATGGGAGACCGCCTGGGAACACCAGATACTGCAGGCTTGGGAGAAGGACCTGGCAACCCGCTCCCAATAATCAGTCTGCCATTGAAGTCCCTATAAACAGCAGAGAAGCACTGACAATGGTGTTTCGCCTGTTGTACGTGGGGTCACTATGAGTCAGATACTGAATCGACGGCACCTAACAACAACAACAAGTGTAAAGGGAGGTGGCAGACAGCCAGCAGTAACTCTTCTCAGTAAAGCTCTAAGGAGCCCCTTCATCCCTAGGTCCCCAATGCTGTCTGTCTTCTAGGAAAGATTCAAGAGGTGGGCTTGTGTGCAAATTTTAATTTCATTAGGAACAGGTTTTTCAAGTACAAAAACAGACCTGAAGTTTAAAATCCTATTGATTGTTGTTTTCAACTTTACACTACTGCGTTTGGTCTGCTTTCCTTCGGGGAGAGGTCTAACCTGACCTCGAGAGCCTGCCAAGGGGCGTAAGGAGCCCACCTAACCATGGTCCTACACGTTCACAGTGTGGACGCATGCTTCCTGGCTTTTGGAAGCAATTCTTTCTCACTGAATTTGTCGAGGCTCATGCAGAACCAGCAAGTGCAGTTGTTTTAAGGCTATGACAGCTCAGCGTTTCCCTCAGCTTCCCAGTTAGGACCTGTCCCCTCCGCCTACTCCTTCTCTATACTAACCTGACCCTGGCTCAGACACCTGCTCCCCGTATCCAGAAAGATGGAGAGGAGGTCCACCCAGGCCACTCCTCCACCCAGAACCCCACAGCCAGAGGATTCTCTGAGCCAAGGGTAGGTCTGCCTTCTGGCCAGCTTGGGCTAATGTGGGGATCCTCCACCCGGGCTGCACACCACGCTCACCTAAGGACCATAGCCCTAAGGCATCCGATCTCATCAGATCTCAGAAGCTAAGTGGGGTCGGGCCTGGTTAGTACTTGGATAGGAGACTACCTGGGAACACCAGGTACTAGGAGACGGACCCTGGCAACCCACTCCCAAAAATCAATTTGCCATTGAAAACCCTATGAGCAGCAGACAAGCACTGACAATAGTGTTTCTCCTGTTGTACACAGGGCTGCTATGAGTCGGATACAGACTCGATGGTACCTAACAACAACAACAAAGGAGCATTTGCCTGCCACCCATTGCCCAAGCTGCCCCCCAACCAAGTAAATAAGATCTAATCTCTGGGAGCAGAGTGGGGCCCAGGTATTGCCATATTTAAAGCACCCCCCATTCCTATGATCCCAAAGTGAACACAGGTGTGAGGGCCACTGGACTAGAAGGTGAGAGTGTGGCTGCCGCTTCCCTTCTCTCTCTAATCTCTGTCCTACCAGCTGTGACCACCATGGGAACCCCAGCAGCTGACAGCAGCAGGAAGGAAGGGCCCCCAGACCCTCCTGCCCTTGGCATCTTGGTCCTACCCTGGTGGTCCCTGCTGGGCTCTGGAGAGATGCTGGACAGGCCCACTGGCTTAGCGATTCTTCATTGCTAGTACCTGGCGAAACAACTGAAGAGGAAGGGCAGATTTACTGGCTCGTGGCTCAGGGTCTCAGTCCCTAAGGGCAGAGCAGGTGGTGGCAAGGTGGGTGGGAGCAGAGAGCCTGACCAGAATCGAAGGACCAGCAACCTTCAAGGGCTCGCTGCCCTCCGCCCCAGGGCCCACTTCTGCTAACCAGGACTCACCTCCTAAAGTTCAACAGCTCCCCAACACAGCGCCACCGCCTGGGGGCTAAGCATTCAAACACAGAACCCTTGGGGGACATTTTAGGTTCAAACCCTAATACCCCATAAGGCCCCTAGAGGTCACTCTGCCTCCTGGTAGCAGCAGGAGGCTCCCAGAGTCACAAACTGAATGACGCTGGGTGTGGGGGAAATGGCGCAGGCCACTCCACAGCGCTTAGATCAGAACGATTCGCCAGGCTCTTAGGTGCGCATGTGTAATCCCAATAACTCAGGGGATTCCTGGAGCTGGCAGCCAGAGGCAGCCTGCACAACCCAGTGGGCGCCAACCTCAAAATAGACAATATCAAAGGGGCTGCATGTGCAGTTCAGTGGTAGAACTTCTGCCTAGCATGTGTGAGGGCCTGGCTTCAACCCTCAGTGTGACAATAATAATAGTGTTGAAATATTATATGTTGTTGTTGTTGTTGTTAGGTGCCGTTGAGTTGGTACCCAACTCACAGTGACCCTCATAGGGTTTTCAATGGCTGACTGTTTCGGGATTGCCTTGGGAGTGGGTTGCCAGGTCCTTCTCCCATTTTTGTGGTGCTAGGAATTGAACTCGGGACCTCAGAGACTACAGCGCAGTGCTTCACCAATTGAGCTAAATCCCAGCCCCTGAAATATTATATAGCACCCCATTAATATATATAGTTCATGCATGTTAATAAAAAACAGTACTAATAATAATAAACAAAGATTTAATAAAATCTCCCTCTAAAAGACACCTAGCTTTAATTATGAGCCAGAGTCTTTGCAGTTTCTTTCCTGTTTTGAATTCTTCCCTGGGCAGCCTGTAGTCCTTCCTGGATACCCGTTAATTATAAAAGAAGGATGAACCGTGAGGCCCCTTCAATGTCTCAGCCTTTGGGCTGGCTCTGGTCCTCACAGCTGGACTCTGGTGGCTCTGTGAACTTGGACAAGTAACTTCAGCCGCTCTCTGTGGCACGTGGGTCCAGTGGCACTGCCTTAAGGTTATTGTGCCAGGTTTGGCTAACATGCTCCAAGCACCTGACCTGGTGAGGGGCTCAGCTGACTGCAGCCAGGGGTGTCTCTTGAATAAGCAGCAGACGGTGTTGTCTCGGATTTGGGGTCTAACAGGTCTCAGTAATCTGCCTGGCCAGGCCAGTGGGTTCTGTTTTGGGAAGGACCCGTGTCCAGGCACCTTCCTGTCCAGCTCTGCCTGCTCCACGGGAAGCTGCCATTGGGTATCTTCTGGCGCTGGGCTGTGCTGTCCAGTGACAGTTTGACAGCATTTTGTAACCTGACCCTAGCCCCACCCCCAGCCCGTGGTAAGTGCCCCTAAGCAAGTGGTGCATAGCAAACAAATGGGAGACAACTCAGGCATTGAGCAGTGACTGTCTGGTGCCAGGTGTGTCACATCCATCTTTCTCAGTCCATCTTCACTGGATCCTTGTGTCCACTTCTGCTCACGGGCAATGTTCCCACTGCTGCCCGCCTTTGGGATGGGTAAGCCGACTGCCATGTTGCTTAGGTGTTGTCAGAATGAGCTTAACCCAATCTATGTGACTTCAGAGTTTGTTGTTGTTGTTCTTGTTAGGTGCCGCCGAGTCGTGTCCGACTCATAGCGGCCCTTATATGGTTTTCAATGGCTGATTGTTTCGGGATTGCCTTGGGAGTGGGTTGCCACATCCTTCTCCCATTTTGCAGTGCTGGGAATCAAACTCAGGACCTCAGAGCCTGTAGAGTAGCGCTCTACCAACTGAGCTAAATCCCAGCCCCTCAGAGTTTAAGGGCGTGATTCTACTCGCTGCTGCCACCTCCCATTTGGCAGGGGCATTTTGGCAAAGAACATAAGGTGCAAGATGGTGGCTGGGAAGAGAGAAGCCTGCTAATGAGCAGCTTGACGTAGCCATGCAGTGGCTCACAAACCAGTTGACCGCTCAGGGAAGACTAGTTCCAACATCCTGTTTGGGTTCCAGTGGGAACTGGCACCCCTGGGGCCATGAGTGTGTTTGTTTTCCTGGAGCCCTGTGCCTGTGTCAGAAATGTCTGTGCCCTGCCATGTGGCTGGGGTCACCCCAGCACTGCCCCAAAACACACCTCATTGATCATTGGCCAATGATGGGTACTCAAGACACAACACGGATTGCCAGCCGTTGGCATGTGTGTTTGCTGTGAAAGCAGATTAGTGGCCGCCTCTACTTCCTTCCCAGATCCAAGCCAGCTTTGATGCTCAACTACTGTAGCTTTCAGATAGAAGAAATTGGAGAAGTCAGGTCAGAAGCCAATTTGCCCATGTACCAGAGTCATGAAAACGTTTGCTTCTTTAGAAAGAGTCTGTCTTTATGGAGAACCCCTGGAAATACCCTTTCCTTCTTCTTCCAAGGGCTGGTGAGCAGGTGGAATCTCGGTAGCTGAATGTAACCAGAAGCAAGGACCCCCATGGTCTATTCTTGACTCTCCCAATAACATCATGCGATCTCAGATTCAAAGTTGCTGGCCTGATTTTTCCTTCTCTGGAAAACCAACGACGTCTGCTTGTGGCCAGACTCAGCCTCAAGGAAAGGCTAAGCAGGCTAATGTTCGGTGTCTTTCATCCCCCAGGCCTTTGTTTGATGTGTTTTGAGGAAGCTGAATCTGATGTGTTGGGAAAGGAGCTCCAGATGTGGGGTTGGCTCCGGGCCACTGAGTCATCTTGAGCCTTTTTCCCCAGGCTGGAAGTTCACGAGTCCCTTTCTGTGTGAAAGCCAGACCCTTTCACATAAGAGGCAGCTGAGCTGCTGTCTGTCCTTCCTGGAACCTGCCTGGTCCCCTGCCCTGCTCGGTGACTTTTATGCCAAGGTGGTTGTCCAGAAATGTGCTGGACTGTCCTTATCTTCAGGAAGAATTCAGCGACTGTCGTTTTCTCCATCTCTTGCTATCAAGCGCTAGTACTAGAGGGGCCTCGGGCAGTGCCTTCTGCTCCCCTTCATGTCCCCGGCTCCAGTCCTCCAGAGCCGCCGGAGGAGGAGCCAATCGCGTCCCAAAGTGTAATAACTGAAGGGCCCTACACAGCTGCAAGGCAATTATTCTTTGTTGTTGTTGTTGTTGTTAGGTGCCGTGGAGTCGTGTCCGACTCATAGAGACCCTCAGAGGGTTTTCAATGGCTGATTGTTTCGTGATTGCCTTGGGAGTGGGTTGACACGTCCTTATCCCATTTTTGTGGTGCTGGGAATCGAACTTGGGACCTCAGAGACTGCAGAGTGGCGCTCTACCAACTGAGCTAAATCCCAGCCCAAAATTATTCTTTAGAATTATAATAAAATAAAAATAAGATTTATATAAAACCATGTGCCTTTTGTAAACCCGCATAAAATTAACTAGCTTTTCATTTTACTTAACATGTATCCATTACTTTGTTACATTATGAGCTTTATCTAACCATGTTAGTACTCTGATCTTTTTCCCCTTAGAAAACTGTTGTTTTCCAGTGTAAATATAAAAACTGAGGACATTTTATTCAGATTGTCCTAAAATACACAAATTTGAAACAAAACATTGGCACTTCCTATGTAGGAAAACAGCTTTTGGGGGAAAATTCCACGTGCCTACAAACTAAATTATGTAACAGAAGGTGATATGCGCTAGGCCCACAGTCTTTTAACAAATTGGCAGACTTATTTGTGTTTCAGTTTTTCATGTTTCTTCTGACTAAGTTAACCAAATATGTTTTTGAAACATCATTTTCATGTATTCTTATTTTTCTTTTCAGGAACAGTATGAATTCTGCTACAAAGTGGTACAAGATTTTATTGATATATTTTCTGATTATGCTAATTTCAAATGAAGCATTCTGCCTTAAAATATTTTTTAATTTAATGGTCAGTACATTTTGTAAAAATCATGTTAATTTATTTCATAGCAAACATTAATATCCTTCCTAATTTCTTTGTATCATATTTCTTTGTATATATTTTGTTATGCTTTAAAGGCCATCTCCTATAAAGTTATTAAATCTTCAATACCCTTTTGTAAATTGGAATAATGCATTAAGGTCAAATAATATCCCACTATATATATATATATATATATATATGGTGCCTGCAGCTGTAGCCCTGTGGCATCCGATCTCGGAAGCTAAGCAGGGTCGGGCCTGGTTAGTACCTGGATGGGAGACCACCTGGGAACACCAGAAGCTGTAGGCTTGGGAGAAGGACCTGGCAAACCCCTCCCAAAAAGCAATCTGCCATTGAAAACCCTATGAACAGCAGAGAAGCACTGACAATAGTGTTTCCCCTGTTGTACAGAGGGTCGCTATGAGTCAGATACCGACTCGACGGCACCTAACAACAACATATCTATAGTGGGATACTATATATATATAGTGTGTGTGTGTGCGCATATATATATATATATATATTTCTGCTAATATCAGTACATCTCTTAATAAGCCTTCCTTAGATTTATGTCATGCACCATCACACATTGTGCATCTCTAAATGTTGTCATTCTTAATATGCCAACCGTGCTTATGAAGACACCTAACACAAAGTCCCTCAATAAGGGAACAGTCGAGGACCCAGCAATCAGGTCACACTTTACTTTCCTACCACTGACTTGATAACCCTGAGCCATGGCATCTTTTAGAAAGCAATGTCCGTGGGGACTTTGGTAATGTTCTGGGTCTCAGCCGTCAGGTTCACCTTTAAGTTTTAAAGGTCAAAGACGACTTTCCAGCCTGAATCCAGGTCTAAAACACTTGACAGTTGTCAGTGCCCACACAGCAATGTCTGAAAAGGCGTTTATTCGAGGCTGCGTCTGTGCCACACTGGCCAGATGAGAAGAAGAGTAGACTCTGGGTTGTCCCGTTTGCCCACCCTCGGCACAGCAGAAGTGGCCGTGGAAGCTGTGCCCCCACAGCACCACTTGCCGGCCGGCCGTCTGTATGACTCAGAGAATTCATCCAACCCTGTTTCTCAGGCTCCCTCCCGCTGGGTGCCAGCGGCGTGTGCTGACCTTGAGTGAGACCTGCAGATTGAAAGTGAAACCACCTCCTGTCCAGCGTGGAAGTAAAGCGTGGCGCGCACTCTATTGTGCGCACACACACAGCAACACAAAGGATGGCAGGAACAGTACAGTGACAACAACCTAATATATTTTAAGTTTTCTGAGAAACATTTTGGTATTTACATTTTTCTTGTAAAAAGCTAAGACTGTAAGATAAGAAATCTTAAAATCTAGATTTGTACAGTTTTTAAACACCCGCTCCTCAATGCTTAATAAAAGGAAAGAAAGAGAAATCCTTAATCTAAAGTCTAATTTATTTTTGGATGGAATACTGCTGAGACCTTTTTTTTTTTTTTTTTTGTAGTACTGGGGATTGAACCCAGGGCCTCACACCTGCATGCTCTGCAAGTGCTGGACCACTGAGCTGCACCCCCAGCCCATTTTTTTTTTTACTTTTTGAGACAGGGTCTCGATAAGTTATGCAGACTGCCTCTGGTCTCGAACTTGCGAACCTCCTGCCTCCGCCTCCCGAGCCATTGGGATTACAGGCGTGCGCCACGGTGCCTAGCAGTTGCTGAGACCTTTGACACTGGGTAATGATGATCCCATTGCCAGATAGGGATGGCTTAGGGGAGAAAATGGTGGAGGATGAATGTGGAAACATTTAATTTAATAACAGTTATCTTCGTATGGCCATTAGGTACCCAGCAGATGAGTACAATGTAGAAAGAAGACATCCGGTCTAACTTACGAAAGGCATTGAACATGCGCAGTTTGGTACATGTTTTGCTCTTTGAAAGAGATGTAAGAATACAAAGGCCTTATCTGATATTCCCATGGAGAACCCATCGCGCCTGCCTCTTGCACTGTTTAGCCCTATTCATTTATAGTGTGTACCCGTGAGACCCAAGGGTCCGCCACTCCCCTCGACAGGGGCACAGGCCAGCAAGCTTCTCTCGTCCTCCACTGCTCCCGGCCCCTTCCAGGGCAGGGGCTGGCGGCCAGCTGCAAGGACAAAAGCACATTGGTGGCAGTCCTGTCACCATGAGGGCACCCCGCGCTGCCTGCCCCTGCCTGTGCCCTCGTCTTCTCTGCAGCACGGAGCATTCAGATGGGAGAGGAAGACGGAAGGAGCTTTTGCAGCTCGCCAGCGGGTCCCGTTTGTTTCTGTGCTATGACCCCAAGCCCAGGGTCTTTCTTTGACTGAAGCAGAAGAGAGGGCAAGAAGCTTTTCTTTGGCACCTAAAGGCCCCTGGGGTGATGGTGACCTTATGCTGATGATGTGTTTGTGAGACTGAAGTCAAAGTCAAGGGCACGGGCTTTGGTTCCAGCTTAGGAGCTGGTAGAGTCCTTGAGACCCTTTGACAGACTACTGGCATCTCTTGTATCAAGAAGTGCCTTTGGGGTGGACCTATCGGGTGTCCTCAGGAAAATGCCCTGTCTCTGCATTGGTTTCTGCCCCCGAGACCGTCCCAGGTGCCGCTGCAGGGCTTCTGCCTATGCCTGACGTCTTCCCCTTCCAGCAACGCACAGAAGCTTCCCTCCCCCGTTCCGACAGTGCTTGCCCTTCAGAGGGACAGGTCCCTCCAGCCTTATGGCCTCTACCAAGGCCAAGCGCAGACTGGCTCCCAGGGCTGGCGCAGCTGCTTGCAGAGGGAATGCTGGCGGGGACCTCAGTGTCTTCTTCACGCACCTGGAACGTTCATCTCTTCCCCCCTCTGTCAAAGAAAGTCCAGCGCGTGTAACACAAAGACCCGGCCCAGCAGCAGCCTTCCTCGGTCTGTCTCCTCTCTGTTGCATGCCGTTGCGTTTAAATGCCAAATAGCGATCAGAAGCTGACGGTTCTGGTCGGGGTGCCTCCCTCGGTCACCGTGTGACTTACTTTCCCCTCTCTCCATGCGCCGGACGGGTGAAGGATGCACACCTGTGTTCTCAAAGGTATTTTTATGTGTTTTTAAAAACTTTTTAAAACGAGCCTGATCCCTGCGTTTCAGCATTTGGAGACATGCCCATGTTATTGTTTGTAAACGTATGTGTACCGATACATTTTCATTTGTTTGACTAAGCTGTGTTTATGTGCAATCTTTATAATGTATGTATGTATTATAGTTCCAACTGTCATATTTTCTTCTATTACATTTATGATTTGATCTTCCTCTGCCAGTGGATGTTGCTGACCTCTTTGTATATGCAAATTATAAGATCTAAAATGTTCTGATGCAAGAATAAACCTTTACTTTCACTACCAGCCTGCACCTCCGTCTTCACATTTCTTAATTTCATTCCTAGGCCCCTTAAGTCCCTTTGGACAGTACATGTATTAGGGGGTTGGGGGCATAGCTCCAGGGTAGAGCACTTGCCTAGCATGTATGAGGCCCTGGGTTTGATCCCTAGCACCAAAGACATGCATTAGGAAGTGAGAACTGCTTTACGTAGAGAACTTATTTTAAGGCTTTTAAAACTTAGCTCTAAGCCAGGCGCCGTGGCACACGCCAGTAATCCCAGCGGCTCGGGAGGTGGAGGCAGGAGGATCGCAAGTTCGAGATCAGAGGCAGTCTGCGTAACTTAGTGAGACCCTGTCTCAAAAAGTAAAAAACTGGGCTGGGGATACAGCTCAGTGGTCCAGCACTTGCAGAGCATGCAAGCGAGAGGCCCTGGGTCCAACCCCCAGTACTGCAAATACAAAAAAAAAAAAAAAACTTAGCTCTGACCTGACAGCTGCAGCAGCCCCTGAGGGCAAGTGGGCCCTGTGGCCACATAGCCACCTTGCTCTCAACTGGTCTGTGGAAGGCAGGTATTATCCCTAAGGGTAGCCTGTGTTTCTCTGGAGGCCAGGCAGGACTCTAAACTTGAGCAATGATATCCCCGAGTTTCCAAGGAAAGTGGAGGCATGCTTTGACCCCACAGCCAGGAGGCTGTGGCTTCTCTCTCCAGACCCCAAACCCAAGAGGCCTCCATTGTCAGCTCTCCTGCTGTGTACCTCCTTATGTCTCTGATGATCTCCAAATCTCTTAGCCCCCTTCTACTTTCCCCTCTCAGCCCCACCCCACTCACTAGACTTCTCTTTCAGGGGCTCTGGGCCCACTATGGAGTTTAAACAGATTCCTCTTATTGTTGTTGTTGTTGTTAGGTGCTGTTGAGTCAGTGTTGACTCATATCAACCCTATGTACAACAGGTGAAACACTATTGTCAGTGCTTCTCTGCTATTCACAGGGTGTTCAATGGCTGATTGTTTTTTGGGAGTGGGTTGCCGGGTCCTTCTCCCAAGCCTACAGCACCTGGTATTCTCAGGGGGGTCGCCCATCCAAGTACTAACTAGGCCTAGCCCTGCTTAGCTTTTGAGATCTGATGGGATTGGACACCAGAGTAGTATGGCTGCAGGCCTTATTATTATTAGTTGTATTTATTTAATAAATGGAATGGGCCTGCTAAATTTGTTTAATGGATGACTTGTCTTTATCTTTTATTTTATTTGACTTTACTTTTTAGTTTTTGGAGATAGGGTCTCCCGGTGCAGCCCCAGCTGGCCTGGAGCTCACTACGTAGACCAGGCTGGCCTGGAACTTGAGTAGATCCTGCTGCGTCAGCCTCCCAAGCGCTGGGAATTTAGGTGTTCACGACGACACTCAGCTGTGATGAATGATTTGAAAACATCTTATTTCTCTCTCCAAAAAACCCCCACCTGGCAAGAAATGCTGTTTGCTATTGTGTGCCCTTTGGTTACTGCTTCTCCTTGTGGGTCAGTGGGTCTCACTCTCCCTTCCTAGACAAGCATGGCCTCGCCCCGCTCTGGGTACGATTGAGGCCCTTCCTTTGGGGCAAGTAGAGATGGACAGACACCAACTGGGCATCCCCTAGGGGTGGCATGACCCACTCAGCGCTGCCTGAGCCCACCTCCCCGGAAGGCTGAGAGAGACTGCAGAAGGACCATCACCAGGCCACTCCGAAAGGAAGCCCCCAGCCAGTGGACCCTCAACAGGAACTCCAGGTAGGTAGGAAGTCTGTGATGACACCGATGCAAAGTTGCTCCTCTGAGGACTTGGGCGGCATTTCCAGCCAGTGGAGGCCCGTGGGGAGGAGAGGCAGTGCCTCCCCTCCAGACCCGCGCTGCAGAGCTGAGGAGGGCCTGGCAGCCAGAGGGGAGATGCCTACCACCTCCAGCCAAATCAGACGCTTCTGTTGTGGGTGAATTATGCCCCCTTAAACTGGGTGCTACCAGCTGGGATGTAGCTCAGTTAGTAGAGCGCTGTGCTGCAGTCTCTGAGGTCCCGAGTTCAATTCCCAGCACCGCAAAAATGGGAGAAGGACGTGGCAGCCCACTCCCAAGGCAGTCCCAAAACAGTCAGCCATTGAAAACCCTGTGAGGGTCGCTATGAGTCGAACACTACTCGACAGCACCTAACAACAACAAACTGGGTGCTGAGTCCTAACCCCAGGACCCTGTTTAGAGAGAGCATTCCCACAGAGGCCGTAAGCAGAGATGAGGTCATGCTGGAGCCAAGGTGGCCCTGACTCAAGCCCACTGTTCTCTTGTCAGGGTGGACATCTGCATGTAGGAATACGCTAAGGGAGAACACGACAAGCAGATGAAGGCGGAGAGCGGGGGCGATGCTTGGACAAACCAAGGAACCCCCAAGGCTGCCGGAAGCCAGGGGATGGCACAGAAGTTTCCATTGCTGCCCTTGAGGGTGGCAGGCCTGCCCACACCTCAGTCATGGACTTCAGCCTCCAGACCAGGAGGGAATGAGATTCTGTTGCTTCAGCCCCCAGGTGTGGCACTAGTTATGGCAGCCTAGCAAACTAGCCCACCCCTGATGTGTGCTCCGCTGCCCATGGTCTCTACCTTAGACTGAGTTTACCCAAAAGAAAAACCGAGAACAAGGACACAGGTGTGAGTTGTTTGTGAGGAGATCCCAGGGTACAGGAGTGAGGGGACAGGAAGCATTCAGAGGGGCATGACTGAGGTCACTGCTGGGGACTCAAGTGCCAAGGCATTTAAGGGTCCCCTATGAACAGCAGAGAAGCACTGACAATAGTGTTTCCCCTGTTTAACAGAGGGTCACTATGAGTCGGATATCGACTGGACGGCACCTCACAACAACAACAACAAACTATCTGCTATTGTTGACGCAGAGTTCTGATATATAACTCCTGTCCCATCCTGCTCCCCCAGGTCGAAAGTTGTCTCCAGGGGTGTCCGCTCTGTCACTTTCATGCCTGCTGTTGCTAAAATCAGAGAAGGGTCTAGGCATGGGACATAGCCAGCCACACCATCTGCTGCAGTTGTGGCCTCTAGCCGCACACATGTTGAGGTCCCACCCATCTCAGAAATCCGGAATGCTCTAGAACCCATTCTGATTTGTGCTGCTTGTCTGCTTGGGGTTGGGGAAGGTGCTCGTTTATTAATTGCAAAAGTAATATGGCTGGGCGCAGTGACTCACGCCTGTAATCCCAGCGGATCAGGAGGTGGGAGGATCGCAAATTTGAGACCAGAGGCAGTCTACCTAACTTAGCGAGACCCTGTCTCAAAAAGTAAAAAAATGGGCTGGGGGTGCAGCTCAGTGGTCCAGCACTTGCAGAGCATGCAGGTACAAGGCCCTGCATTCAACTCCCAGTACCACAAAAAAAAAAAAAAAAAAAAAAAAAAAAAAAAAAAAAAAAAAAAAAAAAAAAAAAAAGGTAATATGAGACCTGGTGCACAGAACTGGCAGATACCTTTAGGGAGCTTGAACCTAGGGTCGGATGCTTGGGTTTAAATCTCGGCTTGTTACTGAGAGGCTGTGTGACCTTGACAAGTCTTAACTTTGACAGGTAGTTTTCCCACCTGTAGAATGAGGCTGTTGAATGCTAAGTTCATGGGCGGTTGCAAGGATCACATGAGCCTCCCTTGACCCTGGGGGAACGGCCTCCTGTCCAAGATACACAGACCCCACCCCAGGCTCCCACCCCCAGGGCTCGTCGGCAACTCCCTGAGGATGGAAGCGGGAAGCCAAATCCAGGTTGCCAGAAAGGATCCTGAGGCTCATCCGCCACATCGGCTGTGCAGGGCCAGACCTCGACCCTCAGTCTGCCCTCTCTCCTGAGGAATCAGACAGGGCTGGGATTACAGGGCGTTCCCCCTGCAGGCTCTCAGGGCCACTCTAGCGGGACTTCAAGTGGCCACAGTGAAGATGTCCTGACTAGGAGGGGAAGTGACCGCTCAGAACTGGAGAAATGAAAACTGAACGTAGAGGAGCGGTCACTGGACGCCAGCCCCGCTCCCAGCCTTCACCTAGTTTGCATTTTGCATTCTTTTCCCTACACTCTCTATGGTAAAAACACC
The DNA here is from genome assembly GCA_007922755.1 of Pedetes capensis. Classification (NCBI taxonomy): domain Eukaryota; kingdom Metazoa; phylum Chordata; class Mammalia; order Rodentia; family Pedetidae; genus Pedetes; species Pedetes capensis. Next base: position 94,386 of record VMDO01004639.1, on the reverse strand, counting down.
GTGGGCTTAGGGACCATTTCACCAGACGCCTTGTGGGTCCCTCCCTGGGATATGGTGACGCGGAAGTACATGATCCGTCTTCACGGATGAACAAAGGACATGGCCCTCACTGGTGGCACAGAAACGCAACTAGTAGCTTTATTTTCTCTGTGCTACAGTCCACCAAATACAGGATGACTCAGGAGTAAACTGGGGACTTGCTGCAGCCTCGGGGGCTGGGATTTAGCTCAGTTGGTAGAGTGCTGTGCTGCGGTCTCTGAGGTCTCAAGTTCTATTCCCAGCACCGCAAAAATGGGAGAAGGGCCTGGCAATCCACTCCCAAGGCAATCCCGAAACAGCCATTGAAAACCCTATGAGGGTCACTATGAGTCGGATACCGACTCGACAGCACCCAACAACAACAACGGGGGACTGGGAGCGCAGTGGCCTGGAAGTCCCCACGGAGCTAAGTTATGGGCTGGAGGGAATCCTCTCCGTAGAAGAGAAAGGGTGGGAAAGTTCCAGGTAGGGAAAACATCACGGGGTGGGGATGCCTAGAGAGGCCAGCCATGGTTGGATGGTTGTTGTTGTCTGGTGCCATTGAGCCGTGTCTGACTAATAGCAACCACATAGGGATTTCAATGGCTTATTGCTTCGGGAATGCACTGCCATGTCCTTCTCCCATTTTGGGGGTGGTGGGGATTGAACCCAGGTCCTAAGAAAGTGCAGGGCACCCTCTACCAACTGAGCTAAACCCTACCCCTGAGAGGCCAGGGATGGCAGGCACAAATGGGAGCAAAGACAGTCCAGAGGAGGCTGGGGGCCACCCACATGGATGCCTGAGGCAGGAAAGGAAGCCAGCAACTCTTGCTTGGCACTTTCCTGGGTAGGCTCGGAGGAGGTAGCAAACCAGAGGGGTGTCCCTGTTCTCAATTACACCATTCACCTAGGAAAGTGGGCGATATTGGTCAGATGTCCCCGCTGGAGTACTGAGTGAAGGGCATGTGGGACTGTCTTTGGCATTGCCCTGGAATGAATGAGATTTTGTAACCCACACCTACAGCTAGGAAGGTGGAAGCCACCCAGAGTGGGCTCCTGGAAAGCTAGGTGCCACGGGGAGGGAAGTAGCTGCCCTTGGCAGGATTTATCAGAACTGAAGTCCAAAGGGGCTTTTCACTGGCCAGACTGGTCTGCTGTGTTCCAAGTCATGCGGTTCCCTGAAATCTTTCTTCATACGAGATTCCCAATGACCAAGGAATTTCATGGGTAAGGTTGCTCACCGCCATGTTCCATTTACCTCGAAAATTTTGACTTTAGAGGTGTAGGTCACCTAAGGATGTGTTTGTGCCTCCCAGGATTGTGCCCACCACAGTCCCACTCTTTGCCAGCCGACCCCGTTGGCTGTGGTGCCTCGCAGATGCCCCCTCCCTGCTGCATTCTGCAGCCCTCCTTCAAGTATAGCCTGTCACTCTCATGATCACAGACAAGGGGCCAGAATTCTTCTGGAAGACAAAAAAGCAAAATGAGTGAATCAGCCAACTGCTGCTACGTTCCTGTCTTCGCTCGCTGTTTGTGGTTGGATGCCGAGCTCCATGCTCAGGCAAAGGTGATAAGAAAGTAGCCAGGCAGGGCACCACCCTCGCCAGGCACACTCCAGGGAATGGGCACCCCATGTGGGCTGCCATCATCACCTCGCCTGGCAAGGGAGCCGAAGGGACACAATTCCAGTGGTGCCTGGGGGTGGCAAGCTACTTTCTGATCTGGAGAAGACAGGTCTAGAAGAACCACGCGGAACGTAGGCGGAGACGTGCATGTTATGTCTATGGGCCTGAAACTGAAGGACAGCTGGGCTTAAAATGAACTGTGGAAGCCAACAGCTGACAAGAGATGGGGCAGTTATAATATTGGGCGACAGAGCCTTATGCGTCATCTGTCAGATGGCAGATTCTGTTCTAGTAGGGCTTTTGTTGCTTTTACCAGGTGTTAGGCAGGTGCCATCAGAAAAAGCAAGTGACACAAAAGCATTAGCTAGAACAGGGTGGGGTCAGTTTGGCCTTGAGTGGCATGGTGGCCGACGGCTGGGATTTCGCAGGCAAGGCCCTCAGAGTGTCACAGTGCAGCAAACAACAGGGCAGGCACCAGGCGTTCCCTAATAGAGCAAGTTGTGACCCCAAAGAGAACTCACTAGCCATCCTTCTATTCAAGGTCAAAGACACGAAGGATTGAGCCATCTTGTACAAAGACCAACAGCCCTAGTGGGTGACCAAATGCCCCCAGCTGTGTGAGTTCCACTGTCTAATGCCACAAACATTATTAACACCTAAGGACCTGTTCAAGGCTGGGATTTAGCTCAGTTGGTAAAGCGCTGCTCTGTAGTCTCTCAGGTCCCAAGTTCAATTCCCAGCACCACAAAAATGGGAGAAGGACGTGGCAAGCCACTCCCGAGGCAATCCCGAAACAGTCAGCCATTGAAAACCCTATGAGGGTCGCTATGAGTCAGACACGACTTGACTCGACGGCACCTAACAACAACAACAAAGGACCTGTTCAAGGTTGGGGACCCAAGGACAGAAGGTCCTGCTTTTCACGTGGTGATGGAGGACACAAACACAGGAGCAGAGGATGTGGTGTGGGGAGTGCCAGAGAGAGAGGCCAGTACAGAGTGATCGCAGGATGCAGTGAACTTCAGGGCTTTATTCTGCAACAAGAAAGGCCACACCTTTTCCTGCCCACCCCCAAACTTTCAAACTTTTACTCTGAGATCCCCAGCAAGCCCCTTCAGGACCTCCACGTCGGATTTCGAACACAATTTAGATCCGGAAAGTTCTATTATTTGTTCCCTTAAATACATCGACACCATTATTTACAGAATTAATTTTTACACCGATGATGAAAATTATATAGAACATGTCACTAAACTTTAGTTTTTCTCTTCTAAATGTCTTTACAAAATATCTTCACTGTTCCGAGGACTTCTTGTTCTTAATTTCTTGGTGCACACGATATCCTTATCCTGTTTGGAAAGAAAAATATAACTCTTTAATAATTTAAAAGAACAGTTTTTGTGATCAACCCTATTCTGCAAAACTCCAAATCCTTTCTAGGTATTATGGGGGTCCTTCATTCTAAGAATTTATTTTTGAGGCTGGAAATGAGTTTTAAGATATGCCACCTTAAAGCTATTTCTTCCTAAACTTCTAAGTCTCGTAAACTTCTGCATCTTTTCAAACAAGCATCCAATGTATTATTAAGCTGCTACGGTATACAAAGGCCTGCAGCTGTAGCCCTGTGGCATCTGATCCCGTCAGATCTCGGAAGCTAAGCAGGGTGGGGCCTGGTTAGTACTTGGATGGGAGAATGCCTGGGAACACCAGGTGCTGCAGGCTTGGGAGAAGGACCCTGGAACCCACTCCCAAAAATCAATCCGCCATCGAAAACCCTATGAATAGCAGAGAAGCACTGACATAGTGTTTCACCTGTTGTTATGTAGGGTCACTATGGGTCGGATACCGACTTGACGGCACCTAACAACAACAATGGTATACAAAACAACAAAAGCCAATTTCTTCGCCAATGTACAGATTTTCATTAACTAATAAATGTCTTTGAGAAGTGAACTCAGTCTGCATGGAAACTTTAGGGTCTTCTGACACAAACTCTTCTCAGCAGAGGGCAGCATCTGAACACTGTGGCCTGAGATTTCCTGCAGCTGGAAGAAGAGGCCCATCCATCCAGAAGCTTGGGTCAAGTCTACAGGAAGCAAAAGACGACCTTGCCTAGTCGGAGTGGACGCCTCAAAGCCCTGGTGTTTGTACCCTGCTGAACACAAGAGAAGCCAAGGGTAACGCTCAGCAGGCTTGAGAAGCAGCTCTCTAGCGCCATCACAGGCAGTGGAGTGTTGAAAGCAGGGAATCAGAAAACAGGACAAGAATTCAGAAAGTCCAATTCCGTTGAGGTGGTGGCTTTCTGGAAGCAGAAGTCTCCGGACAATGGCACTCCTTGTTCCTGGAGACCAAGGGACACCAAGAACACAGATAGTCTGGTGTGGTTTCCCCATGCCCCTCACCTTCCAATGGGATTGGCACAGAAGTTTGCACGGAAAAGATCTTAATGTCAGTACTGTCAGATTCTAGACGGCATAGTGTCAGGTGACAGTAAGCTGGAAATCCACAGCACAGATAATCGGACCCCGAGAGGCTCGCTCCTCTGGACCCCCTGGGATGGGCCCTATCATGTGTTTTGCTGGACACTGGGCAGGGGCAGGAGGCCACCTCACCCATCTGTGGCTGCCCTTTCAGGATTCCAGGGTGGCAGGGACGTAAAATAAGATCTGGCAGACAGACTTAGGTCGCCGTGTGTTCCCAGCTCATAGTGAACAGACCTCCCCTGCTGTACTGTTGTTAGGTGCCGTGGAGTCGGTATTCGATTCATAGTGAACCTCCTAGGGTTTTCAATGGCTGTTTCGGGATTGCCTTGGGAGTGGATTGCCAGGCCTTGCTCCCATTTTTGCGGTGCTGGGAATTGAACTTGGGGCCTCAGAGACTGCAGCACAGCACTCTACCCACTGAGCCAAATCCCAGCCTGGACCTGCTGTGTTAGCGTGTCTAAATCAGACCACCATTTTCACAGCAGTGAATGCGCATGTGTATGCTGAACTGTGGTTAAGCCCTGGTCTCTGCAGTTTCTGGCTGTCCCCTCATGGTGGCCCATCCCCAGCCTCGACATTGTGAGCCACCTACACGATTACTGTCTGCTCTTCTCCTCAATGCCAAGGCGCGTCCACCGCAATCTCATCAGCTTTCTAGCCCTGGCCCTGGCCACTTGGTCTCAGAGGCTCCTGTCGGCTTCAGCTAAGGCAGCAGGTACCACTGAGAAGCTGAGTGAGTTGTAAACTTCTTTCTAGAAAAAGCATACCTCACCTATGCAGTTTCTGAGCTGAAGCACATAATGGACACCCAGCTACGACCATAGCCCTGCGGACACATGTCAGTGAGTGTTGGAGGCTCCGAGGCCCAGTGGCGGACAGAAAGGCCCAGTGTGGCTCCCCCTTGAGGCCTGGCTGCTGTGAGTGAGTTCAGGATCACCCAAGTGAAAGGCACCTTGGTGTTCACTCCTTCAATGTCACTCCAATAAGGCACGATTTCTAAGTGTGCAGAGCCACTCTTCTATTTTCAAACTGGAAGGTGAGGGGCATGGGGTAACCACACCAGACTGTGTTCTTGGTGTCCCTTGGTCTTCAGGAACAAGGCGTGCCATTGTCGGGAGACTTCTGCTTCCAGCAAGCCACCACCTCAATTTTTGCCTGGGTGTGGCTCTGCTTCCCTGAGCCTCTCCATTTCCCGGTCTGGGTTTGAAGCAGTCCCTTCCTTCTAATATTTCCCGCCATTGCCCAGCAGTGCAGGTCTCTGCTGATGGTGTGCCAGGGCTGCAGGCAACCATGGCTCTCCTCGGTGATGAGTTCAAGGCGGCTGACTTGGTCTAGGGCACACTGTAGACAAGCAGACTGGCCACGGTTCTCCATCAAAGTGGCTCTTGCCCCTTCTGTTACATTGGCAGATTTCAAACTAAGGGAGTTTTAAGTTCAAATTGTGTGCTCCAAGGACTTTAAGAACACTCCTTTTAGGTAACTGCCCACTGTGCCGTTGCAAACAGTTACATCAAGCATTCCCCAGAGGAACAGTAATTCATTGAATCATGCAGCATGGACTATGCAAATTATACAAAATTCATGAGCTACATACCGTTCACTAGCTTAGCTATGTTTCGGTTGGGGAGGGAAAATGACACATATGTGTCCTTGTTGTTGTTAGGTGCCGTCGAGTCGAGTCCGACTCATAGCGACCCTATGTACAGCAGAACGAAACACTTGCCGATTCTGTGCCAAGCACACGATCTTATTTACGTTTAAGCCCACTGTTACAAGCACTGTGTCAATCCATCTGGTGGAGGATATTCCTCTTTTGTGTTGACCTGCTACTCTCCCAAACATGATGTCCTTCTCCAGGGATTGATCTCTCCTGACTACATGTCCGAAATATGTAAGACGCAGTGTGGCCATTCTTGCTTCCAAGGAGCACTCTGGTTGCACTTCTTCTAGGACAGATTTGTTGGTTCTTCTGGCAGTCCATGGTATATTCAATAGACGTCTCCAGCACCACAATTCAAAAGCATCAATTCTTTTTCTGTCTCTCTTGTTCAATGTCCAGCTTTCATAACCATATGATGCCACTGAAAATACCATGGCATGAGTCAGACGCACCTTCGTCTTCAATGGGACATCTTTGGTTTTCAATACTTTAAAGAGATCTTTTGCCACAGCTTTTCCTAGAGCAATGTGTCTTTTGATTTCTTGACTGCTGCTTCCACGGGTGTTGATTATAGAGCCAAGCAAAGCAAAATCTTGGACAACCTCAACCTTTTCTCCTTATAATGTGAAGTTGCGTGCTGACCCAGTCATAAGGATTTTTGTTTTGTTGATGTTTACTCCCAACCCATATTGAAAGCTATGATCTTTGATCTTCATCAGTAAATGTTTTAAATCCTCTTCACTTTCAGCAAGCAGAGTTGTGTCATCTGTATAACGCAGGTTGTTAAATGAGTCTTTCTCCAATCCTGATGCTGTGTTCTTCCTCATAAAGTCCAGCTTCTCAGATTATTTGCTCAGTGTATAAACTGAAGAGATATGGTGAAAGTATACAGCCCTGACGCACACCTTTCTCAACTTTAAACCACTCAGTGTTTCCTTGTTCTATTTGAACAACTGCCTCCTGGTTCACGTACAGATTTCTCATGAGTACAATTAGGTGCTCTGGTACTCCCATTTTCCGAAGTGTTATCCATTATTTGTTATGATCCACACAGTCAAATGCCTTTGCATAGTCAATAAAACATAGATAGACATCTTTTTGATATTCTCTACTTTTGGCTAATATCCACCTGACATTAGCAATGATGTCCCTGGTTCCCCGCCCTCTTCTGAATCCTGCTTAATTTTCTGGGAATTCCCTGTCTATATACTGCTGCAGTCACTTTCGAATGGTCTTTAGTAAAATTTTGCTTGTGTGTGATATTAATGATATTGTCTGATAGTTTGCACATTCAGTCGGATCCCTTTTTTGGGAATAGGCACAAATATGGATCTCTTCCAGTCAGTTGGCCAAGTAGCTGTTTCCCAAATCTGTTGGCATAAACATATTAATACCTCTAGTGCTGCATCCAACCTGGGGGGCTCATTTTCCAGCACTATATCTGACAATGTTTCTTTGCTATTCATAGGGTTTTCAATGGCTAGTTGTTTCGGAAGTGGTTCACCAGTGCCTATTCCCCTAGTCTGTCTTAGTCGGGAAGCTCAGCTGAAACCTGTCCACCATGGGTAACCCTGTTGGTATCTGAGATACCAGTGGCATAGCTTTCAGCCTCATCGCAACAACAAGCCCCCACAGTGCGGCAAACTGACAGATGTGTGGGGGATATGTGTCCTAGTGAATCCAATCTACATAGTACCGTCTGCCCAATGGATGGTACAGCCTTTGTTTCCAAAGGCAGCCTTTCCAATGGCAGCCCTGTGAGATCCAGATGAGGGCACTTTTTCCTGTAGTATTGCTGACCTGGAGAGAGGCTGACGATAGCCTTATAATCTTAGTACAAGCTGCATCGTAAGCAGCCAGAAAGTGGCAACCAGAAAAATCCCTATTTCTTCCTGAATGAATTCTTTGAGAACATGAATTCACTATTTGAAGTGAAATTCCCCAAACAGACAAGAACATACAGCTCCCAGGACAAAACACATGGCCTAAGTGAATGCGTCTTCCTGGCGTGTCGCTGGGAGCCACAGCATGTTGTATCATGCTTCTCACTTGCTGTGGCAATGTTAGGTGGAAGTATTCCAAAACATTGTTTTCACAAGAAAAGCGGCACCTCACTTACCTTCTGTGGATCTTCTGCACATTTCTTGGTACCTCGAGTCACTCTCAGCTCAGGTTTATTGTCCAAAGCCTTTCCTCTGGGCTGGCCTCCAGTCTTTCGGGATCTCAAACGCCTCCCATCTGCCTTGCCGGCCACTCCTTCCTCTTTCTGATCCTCCACGGGGACTTCCACGCTTTTCTCCCTTCCTTTCTCCTCAGCTGTCTGAGACGGCGAGGTCCTGCTGGGTGCTCCTGCCCTCAAGCACGTCTTGTTTCCACGGACCTTAGGGGTGGGTTTCTGGGCTTTGTCAGCTGGGCTGTGTTGCTCCACCTCGCCAGAAGCCTTCACAGACTTTTCCTGTCTCGTTCTTTTAATCTTTTCCGCTGGTACAGGAAACTCAGAACTTGGTTGTTCCGTATCAGTTTTCTTTTGGTGTCTGGAGCGCAGGGACATCTTCTAAAGAAATGAGAAGAGCCACAAAAACTCCAAAAATGAGTGAACAAATCTCAGAATTCATCAGGGAGAAAAACAGTCAAAAATAAGCTAAAGGAAAAACCATTTGCAAATGTTATAGTCATTAGTTTTCTGAGACACTAGCCATGTAAGATACTCAAAGTAATGCCTTGCTACTTTGCTCCTGTAGAGAAAGGACTGTCTCTACTGACAAATTATAAATGAGAAATTTAGGATAAAGTTTCCTTTTTTTTTTTTTTCTTTTGTGGTACTTAGAAGAGTCGGACCGAAGGTCTTGCATATGCTTTGCAGATGCTCTGCCACTGAGCTGCCCCCTCAGCCCATTTCTCCATTTTTTTATCTTGAGACAGGGTCTCACTAAGTTATGTAGGCTGCCTCTGTACTCAGACTCACGTTCCTCCTGCCTCTACCTCCTCAGTTGCTGGGGTGACAGGCATGCGCTAATGCCCACAACTTCCGGATAAAATTGCAAGCACAACACCACATGTGATAAACATCAAGTCTAAACATCACAGTTTACAGTACTGAAAGATGCCCCATCATACAGATAATAAATGAATAAACCTTGCTAAGTCCTAATGGGGCTGGGATTTAGCTCAGTTGGTAGAGTGCTGCACTGCAGTCTCTGAGGTCCCGAGTTCAATTCCCAGCACCGCAAAAATGGGAGCAGGGCCTGGCAATCCACTCCCAAGGCAATCCCGAAACAGTCAGCTGTTGAAAACCCTATGAGGGTCGCTATGAGTCAGATACCGACTGGACGGCACACAACAACAAGTCCTAATGAGACTACATTTCTGGAGTTGTGGGTGCCTGATAACCTCGCAGTTTCACCAGCAAGTATCTCAAAGACACACAGGTCCTATTGGGAGTGTCATGGTTAAAGCCCTGCTGTGAACGGGGACCTGGGCTGCCCACCTTGCTTCTGATCAATTTTTCAAATTGAAGATAAATAAAACTCATTCATTCCCCCAAGAGCCTTTTAACCTGATAACCCCAGGTTACATGCAAATGACTGCACTGACGTGGACCACACCTTCGGCGTCCCGCCGTGATTCCCTGACTCCCCTCACCTGCTGTGGAGTGGCCATGTCTTTGAGCTTAGGTTCCCTTTCTGCAGCTTTCCGGCTACTGCTCTGCTGTTCTTCCACAGGTTCAGCTCTGTTTGTCAAAATTTTCTTCCTCTTCAGGGGCTCAGGCGACAAGTGTCCCTCATTGGGGGCAGCCCTCTGCTTCCTAGGGACAGGCTTCTTGTCAGCAGCTTCCTGCAGAGAAGCCACCGAGCGCAGCCCTCTGGTCCCTGACCCCCTTCCTTCTGCTCCAGATTTCCTCTTGGGGGACAGGAATGCGTTGCTTTGAGACACTGTGAGGTCCCTGGGGCCTGCCTGCACTTCCGTGGGCTTCTCTTTAGGGGCCCCACGGACTCTTCTGCCTGCTCTCAGAGGCTTCTCGGCGGGGGTCTGCTCTGGCGTGTCCGTGCGGCTGACAGCATCCTGGCCAGGGGTCTGAACCGTGTCTGGAGACCCAGCCGGGTCTTCCGAAGGCTGGGCCTCCGCCTCAGCTCTTGGCCGCCGCCTGCTGCGAGTTACAGGAGCTGTGGGGTCCAGTGTCTGCTGCGCAGATCCCCTCAGAGCTCTGCCGGCTCTGCCAGCCCCTTCTGGTGCCTTCACGTCGACAGTGGTTGGCCGGGAGGCGCGTGTCACCTTCTTGCCCGCTGATGGCGCATCTCTCCTGCTCACTTCCCTGAGCCTCGTCCTACGCGGTCCCTCGGAGGCTGGGCGGGGGTCCACCTGATCTGGTTGGAGGGAAACGCTGGGCATTTCTGTTAGTTTTTCATCACCCACCGATTCCTCAGTGTGACCTGGGGCTTGCACTTGTTGGTTGGAGCCAGCTGGGTCTTCTAGGGGCAGAGCTTTCTCTCCAGGTGACCCTCGCGGCCTCTTGCTGCCTGGTACACTAGCCGTGGGGTCCAGTTTCCGCTTTGCACGTTGCTTATGCTCCGTGTCGCTCTTGCTGTCCCCTGTGGGTTCTCTGCGTGTGCTCCTGGTCACCCTGGCTGTACCTGATGGCTTCCCCTGGGCCGAGGGCTCCTCCTTCACAACCACCTTCCCGAGTCTTGTCCTGAGCAGTCTCTTTGAGGGTGCTGGGGTGGCCGCTGGTTCTGGCTGTGGAGGTTTGCAGGACATTGTTGTGGTTTCCTCATAACTCACCGAGTCCCCGCTGTGTCCTGACTTGTGGAGGAGCCCCTGGAAGCCAGCTGGGGGTCCCGGGGGCTCGGCTTTTCCTCTGGGGACTCTCAGCTGCCTCTTGCTGGCAGGTGCCCTCGCTGCTGGCCCCCGTTGCTGCCTTGCAGACCGTTTCGGAACTCTGGTAGCATCGCTATCATGCACAGGGTCTTTCTGCGGGGTCCTGGCTTCCCCTGCTCTTCCTGACGGCTTCCTCTGTGCCGGGGACTCTTCTTTCACGTCCGCTTTCCTGAGCCTTCTCCCGGGCTGTCTCCTCGAGGCTGCTGCGGACTCCAGTGGTTGTGGAGATTTCCAGGGCATTTCTGTGGTTCTGGCAATAGTCACCGGGTCCTTGGCAGGTTCTGGGGTTTGGAAGAGCTCCTGGCCGCCAGCCTGGTCTTCTAGGAGCCGGGCCTTGGCCTGAGGCACCCGTCGCAGCCTCTTGCTTCCAGGTACACTTTCTGCTGGGTCTCGCTTTCGCTTTGCAGGCTGCTTGAAGGCTCTGAGGTCTTTGCCATCCTCTGGCACTGTGCGTATATACGGGGTTTCCCCTGATGTTTGCGGGGGCTCCCTGAGGGCTGACAACTCTTCTTCCCCAGGGACTTTCCCCACCCTTGTCCTGCGGTTTCTCTTGGAGGTCGCTGGAGTGTCCATCTGTTCTGCCTGCGGAGGTTCGCGGGGCAGTTCTGTGGTCTCAACAGTCATTGTGTCCTTGGCATGTTCTGGTGTTAAGAAGAGCTCTTGGAAGCCGGCCAGGTCCTCCAGGGGTTGGGCCTCCTCCTCAGGTCTTGGTCTCCTCCTCCTGCCAGTTACACTTGCTGCTGGGTCCCGTTTCCTCTTTGCAGATCCCTTCGAAGCTTCGATGTCTTCAATATCACCCTGCAGGACCATGGGTGTGCACACGGTTTCCCTTGGTGGACTTGGCTTCCTGAGCAGAGCGACATCTTCCTCCATGCGCAGCTTCCCCGCACTTGTCTTGGACCGTCTATTTGTGCCTGGGGGGGTTCTCACGTGGCCCGGTTCTGGAGATTTCCAGGGCACTTCGGTGGTTTCCTCAACAGTCACTGCATCCTTGACATGGCCTGGTGTCTGGAAGAGCTTCTGGAGGCCGGACAGGTCTTCTAGGAGCTGGGCCTTTGCCTTGAGTGTTCGTGGCCGTCTCTTAAGTCCACCTAAGTTTTCTGTGGGCTCCAGCTTCTGCTTTGGCGTACCCATGGATGTTTCCACACCTTTCTCCTCCTGGTCTGGTACCGTGGGCATCGGCGTGGCTTTGCCTGGTGACTGTGTTAGGTTTCTGGAGCGTCCTGGTGTCTGGAAGAGCTCCTGGAGGCCAGCCGGGTCTTCTAGGAGTTGGACCTTTGCCTCAGGTGTTCGTGGCCATCTCTTAAGTCCACTTAAGTTTTCTGTGGGTTCCAGCTTTTGCTTTGGTGTTTCCATGCCTTTCTCCTCCTGGTCTGGTACTGTGGGCGTGAATTTGCTTGGTGACTGTGTTAGGTTTCTGGGTGCTGAAAGCTCTTCTTTCACATCTATCTTCACCAGACTTGTCTTGGACTGTCTCTTTGTGCCTGGTGGGGTTCTGGGGCGTCCTGGTGTCTGGAACAGCTCTTCAAGGCCAGCTGGGTCTTCTAGGAGTTGGGCCTTTGCCCTAGGTGTTCGTGGCCTTCTCTTAAGTCCACTTAAGTTTTCTGTGGCCTCCAGCTTCCGCTTTGGTGTTTCCATGCCTTTCTCCTCCTGGTCTGGTACCTTGGGCATGTGCGAGGCTTCGCCTGGTAACTGTGTTAGGCTCCCGGGCGCTGAAGGCTCTTCTTTCACATCTACCTTGCCCAGACTTGTCTTGGACTGTCTCTTTGTGCCTGCTGGGGTTCTGGGGCGTCCTGGTGTCTGGAAGAGCTCCTGGAGGCCGGCCAGGTCATCCAGGGGCTGGGCCTTTTCCTGAGGCGCCCGTCTCTGCCTCTTGCTGCCAGGTAGGCTTGCTGCTGAGTCCAGTGTCTGCTTTGCAGATCCCTTCACAGCTTTGCTGCCTCTGTCATCCTCTGGCCCTCTGGGTGTGTGTGGGGCTCCCCCTGGCGTATGAGTCGGCTCCCTCAGTGTTGACAGCTCGTCTGTCACATCCACTTTCCCAAGTCTTCTACTGGGCCTCTTCTTTGGGACTGTTGGGGTGTCCACTGGTACAGGTTGTGGAGATTTGCCGGGCCCTTCCATGGTTTCTTCACCACTCACTGATTCCTCAGGGTTACCTGGTGTTTGGAAGAGCTCCTGGCAGCCAGCCAAGTCTTCTAGGAGTTCCACCTCGTCCTTAGGTGTCCATGGCTGTCTTGTCACTCCAGTTACCATTTCTGCGGACACCAGGTTCTGCTCTGGCGCTCCTATACACGTGTTCATGCCTTTCTCCCGCCGTGCTGGTACTGTGGGTGAGTATAAGGCTTGGCGGGGTGACTGCTTTAATCTCCTGGCTACTGAAAGTTTTTCTTTCCCATCAATTTTCCCAAGACTCATCTTGGACTGTCTCTTTGCACTCCTTGGCACTCTGACTAACCCTGACTGTGGGGATCCGCGTGGCATTTCTGTGGGCTCGTCCACAGTCATTGAGCTCTTGACATGTTCTGGTGTTTGGAAGAGCTCTTGGAAGCCAGCCAGGTCTTCCGGGGGCTGCGTCTTTTCCTGACCTGCCCGTCGAAGCCTCTTGCTACCAGTTCCATTTTCTGCTGCATCCAGTCTCCGCTTTGCAGATGGCCCAGACACCCCCGTGGCTTTGTCATCGCCTTCCGGTGCTCTTGGGGCATGAGTGGTTTCTCTTGATATTTGTGGGAGCTTCCTGAGTACTGAAAGCTCTGTCTGCACGTGCGGCTTCCCCACACTTGTCTTGGACCGTCTTTTTGTGCCTGGTGGGGTTCTCACGTGGCCCGGTTCTGGAGATTTCCAGGGCACTTCGGTGGTTTCCTCAACAGTCACTGCATCCTTGACATGGCCTGGTGTCTGGAAGAGCTCCTGCAGGCCAGCCAGGTCTTCTAGGAGCTGGGCCTTTGCCCTTGGTGTTCGTGGCCATCTCTTAAGTCCACTTAAGTTTTCTGTGGGCTCCAGCTTCTGCTTTGGCGTACCCATAGATGCTTCCACACCTTTCTCCTCCTGGTCTGGTACCATTGGCGTTGGCGTGGCTTCGCCTGGTGACTGTGTTAGGTTTGTGGGTGCTGAAAGCTCTTCTTTCACATCCACCTTCCCCAGACTTGTCTTGGACTGTCTCTTTGTGCCTGCTGGGGTTCTGGGGCGTCCTGGAGTCTGGAAGAGCTCCTGGAGGCCGGCCAGGTCTTCTAGGAGTTGGGCCTTTGTCTTAGGTGTTCGTGGCCGTCTCTTAAGTCCACTTAACTTTTCTGTGGGCTCCAGTTTCTGCTTTGGTGTTTCCATGGATGCTTCCATGCCTTTCTCCTCCTGGTCTGGTACTGTGGGTGTGGGCGTGGCTTCGCCTGGTGACTCCGTTAGGCTCCTGGGTACTGAAAGCTCTTCTTTCATATCTACCTTGCCCAGACTTGTCTTGGACTGTCTCTTTGTGCCTGCTGGGGTTCTGGGGCGTCCTGGTGTCTGGAAGAGCTCCTGGAGGCCGGCCAGGTCATCCAGGGGCTGGGCCTTTTCCTGAGGCGCCCGTCTCTGCCTCCTGCTGCCAGGTAGGCTTGCTGCTGAGTCCAGTGTCTGCTTTGCATCTTCCTTCAAAGCTTTGCTGCCTCTGTCATCCTCTGGCCCACTGGGTGTGTGGAGGGCTCTCCCTGGCGTCTGAGTCTGTTCCCTCAGTGTGGACAGCTCATCTGTCGTATCCGCTTTCCTCCGAGGTGTGTTGGATCGTGTTCTTGTCCTTGTTGGGGTGTCCACTAATGCAGGCTGAGGAGATTTGCAAGGTAAGGTGCTTCTACCATTAGTCATAGGCTCGCCAATGGGTTGTGGTGTTTGGAATAATTCTTTAAAGCCAGTTAGATCTTCCAGTGACTGAGTCTTTCTCTTGGGAGTGTTTGTCCGCCTCTTCATTCCAGGAGCCAACACCACTGGGCCCACGTTCTGCTTTGGGGCTCCCTTACATACTGGGCTGCCTTTACCATCTATGAGTGGCTCGCGTGTGCAGGTGGATTCCCCTAAGGAGTGAGGGAGGCTCTCCTGAGCAGAGAGCTCGTCTGTCACACCCTCTTTCCACAGAGGTGTCTTCAGCCATTTCTTACTGCTCTCTGGGGGGTCACGTGCTTCTGGCTGGGAAGATCTGCAGGGCGTTTTAGTGGCTCTTTCCTTCTCATTTGCTGGTTCCTTAGCACAGGATGCTGTTTGAAGGACCACTTGGCTACCGGATGGGTCTTTTGTGGGTACACATTTCTGCACCCCTGTTCTTGGTCTCCTGACAGCCATCATCTCCAGATTTTCTTTTGACGTGGCATCTTCCTTGCACGTTTCTAAGGTTTTCTCCTTGTCCTGAGCCTCTGCCTGCACCTCCTGTTCACACCACGCTGTTTCTCTCGGGGGTCTTCCTGGAGTGCCCGCAGGAAGGCCTGCTCCAGTTCCTGCGTTCCTCCTTTCCATGGGGGACATCCATGCCCCTTGGAGCTCCCTGGATCTTCTTAACTTGGATGCTGTCCTCTGAGGCTCTGGTGCAGAATCTGGACTTTTCCTGCCAAGGGGAGTCGTTCTGCAGCCGTTCCTAGGCGTTTTCACTGTATTTCCATCTCTTATGCTCGGCCGTCGTAAGGGAGGGCTTGGAGAACATTTATCAGAAGGCTCCTTTGCTGCATTCCGAGTACTGGAGGATACATTTTCTCCTGTAAGAAAAAAAACAAAAAAAACAAAAAAAAAAAACAATATATTAGCTATGTTATGTCAACTTAGTGTTTTCTCCTCATGAAATACAGTATGGGAACCAATAAGTCAGCTTCATATCTACTTTGCTTACAACATCAGGCCACTAATGTGGCCATAAATCTGTCTTATTTATGAGCCATGTACCCTGAGGTATAATGTTATTTAGTGACAGAGTGAGGCTGTCATTCAGTGGTGGTTCGCACCCATCGTGATTAGTAAGGAGAAAAATTTCCTGAAAAAGGATCTTCTGAAGACTGCATGCCATGGGACATTGACCCGGATACACACAATTTTTGTCTTCAAACATTCAAAACAAACAGTCATTTCTTGCCTTGATCCACCAGTGAGGTCAAGTGGCTGCCACTGCACATGTTCAGGGTCCACATTCCAGAAGGAACATCTACCTTGTAATGAGAGCAAGCACCTACAGGGTAGCAGGCTGTTCCCCCTCACAGGGATAAAGTGCCCAGTGACAAAGAGAGCAAGACAGAATCTCACCTGCCATTACGCACTCCCTCTGGCACCTGTTCCCATCCACAAGATTAGGGGAGCAACTAAACATTATGCAAATCACCATCTTTCTCTTTTGTAATTTGTAGTAGTTTTTATTTTGAACAATTTATATACAAATACGACAATTATACTGCTCTACTTTATCATCTTATAATAAAGAGGCTTGTTCTTGTTGTTAGGTGCCGTCGAGTCGGTATCGGACTCAGCGACCCTCATAGGGTTTTCAATGGCAGACTGTTTCGGGATTGCCTTGGGAGTGGATTGCCAGGTCCTTCTCCCATTTTTCTTATGCTGGGAATTGAACTCGGGACCTCAGAGACTACAGCGCAGCGCTCTACCAACTGAGCTAAATCCCAGCCCAATAAAGAGGCTAGAAGTGTGCAAAAATAATGTACACGAATCCACTGAGGTTTTTATTTGTTGTAGGTCCACGCATGCCAATGTCAGTGCAACCGCTGATAAGAATCTCTGCTTGAACAGAGCAGATGAGCTGAAAATGCATTTTATCAGTAACATTCCCTGTAGTGAAGGAACACCACATTGTTTGTAAGGTATTAAGACAATCTGTGAGTTCCCATGCAGAAGCATGATAGTGCTAGGAAAAGAAAGAAACCCACCCAGAATCTCTGAAGTGATGGGCAGAGGTTTTCCTCCTGAATCAGTGACTTGAAACTGTTTTCCGGGCACATTCTCTGAACTGGAGAGAGTGACGGAACACGTGCCGGTCACTTGTGGCACCTCTTTCACTGGAGTCTTGAACAGCTCAGTTAGCCCTGAAACAGGAAAACAGTGGAAATACATGGATGACAGGCAGACAGCTGTCCCGGTCTCCCACAGAATGAGCCTAATGACGGGACTCACACCTAGGCATGCCACCTAGGTAATTCCTGGGGATCCTTGGCACCCCAGGTCTCATAAAAAGGGCAATTCCTTTAACAGTGCACTTTTAAGAGGGCAATGAGGAGACAAATGTGTATAACTTCTCATCTGTGCCTTTCTTATTGGGAAGGAAATACAGTTAGCTGACCTCTGTGGTCTTCTAAACGAGACCCCCCCACTACTAGGCCCAGTGGGGCATGGAGCCTCCCTCCCAAAATCTTCTAAAAGTCCTGGGTTCAGCCAGGCACTGAGGCACATACCTATAATTCAGTCACTTGGGAGGCTGAGGTAGGAGGATCGTGAGTTTGAGGCAAAAGATAGCCTGAGCAACTTCGTGAGACTGTGTCTCAGAATAAAAAATAAGAAAGGGATTGGGGGTAGAACTCAGTTGTGAGCACCCTGGGGTCTATCCCTCAGTACCACCACCAAAAAATAAAATAGGCTCGGGTTCCTTAGGTCTAGATTTTATATACAAATAACATGTTCCCACGTTTTAGAAAATGACAGTGCCTTGCCCATTTTTCGAGCTGGCAAGTAATAATAAAGGTATATATATTCCCCGAGATGTCTGTCAGCTTGTCATGCAGTGGGGGCTTACATGTTGTTGTCATGCTGAAAGCTAGGCCACTGGTGTTTCAGACACCAACAGGGCCCCCCATGGTGGACAGGTTTCAGCTTAGCTTCCAGACCGAGACAGACTAGGAAGAAGGACTCAGCAGCCCACTCCTGAAACAATCAGCCTTTGAAAACACTATGAATAGAGAAACACTGTCAGATATAGTGCCAGAAAATTAGCCCACTAAGTTGGAAGGCATTCAAGAAGCAACTGGGGAAGAGTCGCCTCCTCAAAGTAGAGTTGACCTTAATGATGGGAATGGAATAGGCCTCTGGGACCTCTTTTTGCTGGTGTGGCATGACTCAAAATAAGAAACACACTCCCTGCAACATTTGGTTCAAACATAAAAAGATCGTGGGCCTGGCACAGTGTTGGGTAGTGTTTTGTTCTGTTGTACATAGGGTCGCTATGAGTCAGATTGACTTAATGGCATCTAACGATATATGTTCTTTAAAATTTAAATGTCTTCATAGTCTCAGAAAGAACAACATGGTGTGTTACATGGAAGACTGAGCTTCCTGAAACCCTCACGTGTGCCATGTTCTCCATGTCCTCCTGGTACCACTGGGTGGAGAGGCACTGGCCCTAGTGCAGGAGAGGGTGTCTCAGCAGCCGTGGTGTGGTGGGGTCATAAAGTCTCCACCCTTCACAGCCTTCCAGGCCCTACTTAAAATACCCAGCAGCTATTGATGTTTTTAAATGGAAATTACCCACAGCAAGGAGTGAAAATCGACTACAGGAAAAGGTCATACAAGAAGCAATACTTGAGACAACCCACTGTCCCAGGTGCTGGGTATTTAAAAATCTTACTTAGTAGTATACTTAAAGCCGGGCGTGGTGGCGCATGCCTGTAATCCCTGTGGCTCAGGAGGCGGAGGCAGGAGGATCGCAAGTTCGAGACCAGAGGCAGTCTGAGTAACTCAGAGAGACTCTGTCTCAAAAAGTGAAAAAAATGGGCTGAGGGTGCAGCTCAGTGGTCTAGCACTTGCAGAGCATGCAGGCACGAGGCCCTGAGTTCAAACCCCAGTACCACACAAAAGAGTATACTTGGGCTTTTTTTGTTTTTAACATTTTGTAACATATGTTAGTAACTCATACATGCTCATAATTTGTAAGTACACATATGTACAATTGTCTACATTTTAATGTTTGTATTTTCTTAAAATATTAATGAATTGATCCAAATACAGTTCTTTTTAGGAGCAACTTTGCATATATCATACTGAGGCATATAGTAACTTCCAGCCCCTAATCTGCCAGGAAGTAAAAATAAGATTCCACCTACTCAGTTCTGATCTTACTTCCCTCCCA
Organism: Pedetes capensis; assembly: GCA_007922755.1. Lineage (NCBI taxonomy): Eukaryota > Metazoa > Chordata > Mammalia > Rodentia > Pedetidae > Pedetes > Pedetes capensis. Next base: position 75,657 of record VMDO01004639.1, on the reverse strand, counting down.
GACTGTACACAGTGAAAACCAACACACACTTCCTGCTTTATTGGCATTAGATAAACCTGCTTTCTTGCCATTAGGTCTAGGCAAGCAGGTCATGCTTTCCCTGTGCATGAGAATCGAGTGGAATCACTTGTTGAATTATTAATGGCTTAAAAGAACTTTCTCTTATGATTTTTTCCTCAAGAAACAGTTAAGCTACCTAGAAAGAAAGAAAAACTTGAAGGAGCGAAATACTGCTCAAAAGCAGCTGATTCACCTGTGGGATAAACAACTAGCGGAAGGGCATGGAGAGTCAACAAAAGAGCACGTGGCCCTCACCACCATGAAGCACTTCCAGTTTCTTGTACCTATGCTGCCCTCCAGGAAAGCATGGACTTGAGATTTCCATCCCTGCTTCTTGCAGCACAAATTAGCCCCCAAACTGACAAGACAGTGCCATTCTACTCCTACCAGCTTTATCTCCTTTAAATACTGTGACCCTGAAAAGCCGATTTCTATTCTTTATTCTACAATTATACCTGCAGCAGATGCACGGAGGAAACAGACAAGGACCAAGTCACAAAACACTAGGATCCAAAGGGTTGTGACGACAGGAGCGCAGGCTGCTCTTACCTGACAGATCCTCACCGTAGTCCATTTTCCGGTTGATCGCAATGTTGTTCAGCATTCTGTAGGGCCGAGCGGGCACAGTTACTCTTCCAATCTGAGCTTTCCCTATCACTATGGTACAAGGAGAGTTTGCGTGGCCTGTGCTCACCTGGTTGTGAACACTGCCCACGGGCTTCTGTAGGAAAAAAATAAGACGGACAAAACATCAAAGCACAAATACACACTGGAGGCAATCGCAAATAAGAGCGCTACGTATAACCCAGAGTGCGAGCGGGACTCCATACCTTTGGGGTACTAGGTCTTCTTGCTCTTTTGCTCATCTGCCTTTGAGGGCCTTGTCTCACAACTTTCGTCTGTGTCTGTTTTGCACCCAGTTTTACGACATCTGCCCAGGATTTTGCAACTGCCAAAGAGAGAAGATGGTGAAACTTTTTCAGAAGCGGCATCAGTGAGAACTCTCACCTTAAAACAAGCCTCCCGCTACAACACTAACCAATCAGGTTGGCTTCAGAAGCACCGCTCCTTCTCTTGGAACAAATCATCTGCAAAATGTCATGCTGGCTTCGACTGATGGACGCCCTCTTGGAAGACAGGTTGCAGCTCCTCCTCCCTGCTCTCCTGGGAACGTCTGTCTGATGAGGGGACTCGCCACCACCAGAGGCAGCCACGGCCTTGACTGACCTGCGCCTCTGATCACTTGCCCCTGGTGGAGTTATTCTAGAGCCAAGAGCTGTGGCACCCAAGCCCACCTTCTGGGCTGTCACTTCCAAACAGATTCCAGAAGATTCTTCTTTTCCTGATGACTGAGGCTGCTCCTAACAAGACAGAAATGTTTGATAAAAAGTCCTTGCCGGGAATGTAGCATCTCTGCAACCTCTGTTAAAAACCTCTTTGACCAAGAATACCAGCTGTTTAAATCTCGCAGCACCACCTGTTTAAACCTTGGTCTTTCAAGGATGAGAATGAGGTGAGCTGTCCTACTCACTTAAGGAAAGAAAAAGAGGACACCGGCCTCGATGGGGTCTGAACTGAGGTGTCCAGGTGGAGAGATGGAGGGAACGTCCCACTCAGTAAGCCGAGGAGCTCTGAGCTCAGTCCCAGCCCACAGCAGCTGTGGGCTTCAGTCCTGAGGTCTACCTGCATGTGGGGAATGCTCACTTCCACAAGCCAGGACAAAGCAGGAAGAAGCTAGGTGTATTGCTCCTCCTCTCAGTACTAAGAAAACATTAAGCCTGCCCAGGCCCTGTCAGGAAGGCGGGTTATGTGGCCATACCCTGGTGGGGAACTAAAAACCAAGGAGGGCAGCTAAGCGAAGCAATGTTGTTGTTGTTAGGTGCCGTCGAGTTGTGTCTGACTCATAGAGACCCTCATAGGGTTTTCAATGGCAGATTGTTTTCAGGACTGCCTTGGGAGTGGGTTGCCACATCCTTCTCCCATGTTTGCAGTGCTGGGAATTGAACTCTGGACCTCAGAGGCTGCAGAGCGGCGCTCTACCAACTGAACTAAATCCCAGCCCCCAAGCGAAGCAATAGGTGACTAAAAGTCTACAGAGCTGACTGTGCAGAAGGGAGATGCTTTCCCAGCAAAGACTTTCCTTCTCACCAGCTAAATGCGTTAACTCTACTGTTAGATCCTAAGAGTAAATGAAATGAGCCTGTGGTTATGTGTCTCCCAGAATCTTACTAACTGGTGATTTGGGGTAACCCAGGTGGTCATGTGACTGTGGGTCTGACAGGGTCTTCTGCACTGAAGGGAGATGTGCCAAGCACCTCATCCCCGCCCCCATCCTATGCAGCGTCCTTAGAGCCACACCTACGAGTCCAGATGGTCATCTTCCAGCACCAAAAATACATGTACATTCAGTCATTAAAAAAAAAATAGTAAAACTTACTAGAGAAATAAAGATCTTACAGCCACCACCTCCACTGGGACTGCAGGAACTGTGTGCCAGCCAGGCATGCCCCAGGGTACAAACAGAACCCGCCATGCGGCCTACCTTGATGATTTTCTTCAGCACAGTGGGCGTGGGGGTGGCGAGCGACTTCCTCCGGGCCGGCGTTTCTCCTCTTTTGAGGGGCGTGTTAGGAGGCAAGTTCTCATCAAACAGCTCGGGTCTTAGACGCCCACCGAAGGACACACGCCTCCTCTTCAGAGATACTCCCTCGCTCGTGTCTAAACCAAGGAACACAGGCATGAAAAGAGCAATGAGGAAACCAGACACGACGCAGGATCTAGTTCAAACTAGTGCTACACACGAACCCCCTGGAAATTTACCCAAGCCGGACACCTTCGCTCTCTTGTAATATCGATGAACCCCGAGCGGCCTCGGGACTTCCTGAAAGACCTCGGGAGAAGACACCATGGAGACCATCAGGAACTAACTGGGCAGCACTGAGGATCTCCTCTAAATGTTGGAAATCACATACAGCGTGGCTTAAGAAAGTGGTCGGCATGCAGCAGCAGCAGCAGCAGCAGCAGCTGGCACTTTGGAGCAAAGGCAGATGGTGGAGACAGAACGACAGCAGTGGCCAGAGAAAACTTTCTAAGAGACGTGCACTTGGGCTTGTTCAGACCTGCCTGGCAAGTAGAAGGTATGAGCGGAAAATGTCTCCAGGTGATGCTGATGGTTAATTCACACAATTCAGCCCTCCTGAACCACCAGTCAGCATAAACCCTTGTCCAACGTGAGGATCAATGGAACACTGACTCATGGGTACAGGTCTCCCTGACAGATACCTACGTCCCAACGGGCCATCTGCAGACAATGGGCCCTGCTATGAAGACTGCTGCACCCGAACGTCAAGAGGCCTTTCCCTTCTGTCAGCCAGTCCTGGCTGGGAAGACGCCACGGAGCTTCCACGCCTATAAAGCCACATCTCTGACACTTACTGTGTTGCCTTGAGCTTCCCCGTTCGCACCAGGGAGATAAGAAGAAAACTTTCTCATGGACATTCCAATTGCACTAACCACGCAAACTGTTTAATGTCTACAAAGCATGCAGAACTTTTCCTGGCATGGAACTATCTGGTTCTAGTGCAGTGTCTAAAACAAAGTGCGTGAGGGAGAATCTGCGAATGGAGCATAAATACCTCAGAACTGGGACTACATTTAAAGATTCCTAAGGGATTCCCAGGGCTGGGATTTAGCTCAGTTGGAAGAGCGCCACTCTGCAGTCTCTGAGGTCCTGAGTTCGATTCCCAGCACCACAAAAATGGGAGAAGGACGTGGCAATCCACTCCCAAGGCAATCCCAAAACAATCTGCCATTGAAAACCCTATGAGGGTCGCTATGAGTCGGACACGACTCGATAGCACCTAACAACAACAAACAACAACAAAGGATTCCCAGGGATTTATTTTAAACAACCAAACTCACACGATTCAATAGATGATAGATCAGAACTGAACTCCGACTGAAAAGCAATTATGATTCTCCTTCCTATTTTGTAGTAGACAGAGAGAATTAAATACGCTTTTGGGTTATCCTATCCCCTTAGGTAGCCCTGTGACACGGTTCCCTAATATGCTAGCTGAACCTCTTCTATCACTTCTTGTTATAACTATCTAGGTCTTCAGGACCCATCTATCATGCGAAGCATGAACAGGCCTCTATCACTGTACTCAGTGGCCAGTGAGTGAAAGTCTCACTCATTCATATCTACATGTAAGACAGTGTTAAACTTCTAGGGGGCTGGGGTTTAGCTCAGTTGGCAGAATGCTGCTCTGCGTGCTGAGGCCTTAGGTTTGATCCCCAGCACCACAAAAATGGGAGAAGGACTGGCAGCTCCCTCCCAAAACAATTAGCTATTGAAAACCCTATGAATAGCAGAGAAGCACTGACAAAGTGCTGGGCATGGCACGGTGTCCAGGAGTGTTTTGCTCTGTTGTACATAAGGTCACTATGAGTCAGACCCGACTCAAAGGCACCTAACAAAAATAAATAACCTGTTAGGGAAAAATAGATTTATAGTTAAATAAACTTACTAATAGAATCGCCAAAGTTGTTGATGTCGATGGAACTAAGACCAGGTAACCCAGAGCAAATCTGTCCAGCTGTTGCGGCCAATTTCTCAGCCTTGCTGAGGGAATCCTTTTGAATCTTCCTTTCAACTTGAGCAAGGCATTGAGTTAAAAAAGGCTGATTTTGAATTTCTGTAGGCTGCACTTCCGTGAGTGTAGGACCACTCCTGTTATTAGAAGAGAGATTTTCTAGTTGTTCCCCGGGGTAGGAAGCATCTTCACCTTTAGCTGGTGTCTGATTTCTAGATAAAAGCTTCCTGGGAGTGACTCTTTTCTCAGCTGCTGCGCCGCCTTCACTTTTACCCGGATTCGCAGCCTGTCTTCCGTCCGCGACGCGCAGGTCTTCCTCTTCCTGTTGCTGGGAACAGCACACAGAGGCCTTCGTTTTAGTTGTCAGGGAGAGAGGAATGCTGGAGCTCTCAGCCTCTTGGGAAGGCTGCGCAGGCCCTGCACCGCTTTCCAGGGCCTCAGCGGGGCTCCTGTCTGGTTTGGGAGGAGGGGCTGTCTTCCCGTGCATGCTTCCAGCTGACTTTGCTCTTGGTCTGCCTGACACCACGAGTTGGGTCTCCTTCCCTTCTTTGCCTGTCGTATGATCAGGTTGAGGTCCTGACTTTCGACGATCCTGTAGAACACTTTGCCTTTGTGACTTTACGTCCCACTCCTCCTTCATGGACTGATAAAGCTTTTTAAAGGGAGATTCGCTTTCCTTGCTGTTGTCAAGGCTCTGTGCAGGGGGAAAAGCCTTCAGATCCCCACCAAAGCTCACTCTCGCCCTGGACTTCTCCTTCGAACCCTCGGCAGTGGGCTCCCCTGACTCTCTGCCGTTGTGCTCCACACGCTCTGACGGATGAGCCTCAGGTGGACCCTGGGCAGCGCTGTCCTTGGAGCCATCTGAAGCAGAATTGTCTCTGACAAGTCTCTTGACGAGAACCAGAGGACCTCTTGAAGCACTTCCTGCCGTGGTTTTTGAATGAGCTTTGGAATCTTCACCTGTCCCATCTTGGAAGTGAATTATGAAATAAGAAAGAGAAGCTCAACATTTTCTCAATGGTTAACATTTGTGGAATTCAGTAATTTAACCATTTCGAGTTCTCTTATAACTACCTTTTCCTTTAGTCTACCGATTAATACCTAAAACCCGTAAGTCTTATGAAACTGGCATTCCCATCCAATATCATCAGGTCCACTAGGCTTGAATAAGCCCTCAAAATGAACCTGCAAGCGAAAACGCGGTTTCCGAGGACTTGGACTCCATCCTAAGCACGGAGCCCCGGGGACCCCTAGAGAGCAAGTTAACTCAGCTGTCTACTTAGCTTTGCTGTGATAAACTATACAGCCTCTTAGAGTTTTAGGGAACCTCTTGTTGTCCTTCTCTTGCCAATGTGACAGTGATCTGATCCCAAGGGTCCCAGAAACCCAACCAATACAAACCAGCGTCAGCAGAGAAGCTCGTTCTTGAGGCTCGTGGTGCTGGCTCCTGTAGTTGGGAGGATAAGGAGAGAGACTTAAGTGCCTTCCTAGGTGTCAACGATCGTAACAATGAAGGCACAAATTATGTTTGCCAAACTGCTCCTACATGACTTTTAAAGACTTTGAGAGAGAGGCCAAGTCATTTGGAAGGTAGTAGTCTTGACACAAGCACCTCTTAGGCTTAAAGAAATATACAGGAAGTGATAGAACAGAAAACAATCTTCAGGCTTAAATTGACTTAAGTCAAACCTCAGGGAGTTTCTCTAAGTTCCTTTAAGTTAGTCCCCAACATCACTTGAAAGAACCCAAGCTAAAATTAACATCACCTACATCCATTAACCCACCGAAAGCACAGAACTGTTGAGTTCACAAGTTTCATCAGAAATGGGCCCAGGCCAAGCTAGTGAACTCAGGCTCCGCCTACCCCGGTGCTGGCCTGGTGGGCAGATACTGCAGTGTACCAGACAGCCCAGAAGCTGAGGCATCTGTATGAGCAGCACATCCTCAGGCACAGCAACCCTGGAGCTTGCAAATCAGACCCAGCAGGCGCTCTGGGCCCCAACAGACAGGGCCCATGTGTGCTTTATATGGAATGTTTTTTGGAGGGGAAGAACTAATAACACATATGTAAGATACAAAGTCTGATGCTCCAAAGACTAAAAAGTGTATCATTTGGATTATTAAGGAAAAAAAAAAAAAGCTGGGCACAGTGGCTCATGCCTATAATCCCAGCATCTCAGGAGGCAGAGGCAGGAGGATTGTAGGTTTGAGGCCAGAGGCAGCCTGTATAACTTAGTGAGATCCTGTCTCAAGATTAAGAAAAATAGAGTGGGGTGCAGTTCAGTAGTAGAGCACACGCAAAGTAGGTGTGAGGCCCTGGGTTCAAACCCCAAGTACCACAAAAGAAAAAAAATAAAGCCCATAATACTAGGCCCAAAGATAAAGAATTTAATGTTTTCATTTAATCAACTTCTAATTTCTTGATATTTAAGACATTCCTGCTAAAATTATGTGAAAGATGAACTTTTTATTTCCAATCTGAAGAGGCCAAAGAACTTATAACTAAACAAAAATTAATAAAATTAAATTAATAAAATTAAACTAAATTAATCAAATTAAAATCTATAATTTATAATCCCATTTTTGTATAAATTTTCAATAGCCATAAAATCTCTATTAAATTAATGTAACATTTTCTATATACTCAATTTTCGTACTTAATTTTATCATCGCCCAGTAATGACAAATAATTCACAGACTACCGAGGGGCATATATCTACCTATCACATAATTCTACAACTACCAAAGGTCTTATTTACTTACACATATTAACAAGTTGGAAGGTGGCTGCTATATGGGATACCTCAAAAAGCAACACTAGGGCCACTCCTCTGGGGAGGTAGCAATATTGAACACAGCAGAGACCTTGAAGTGGAATTGTCTATTGCTAATTGCAGTGTATCTGCACATCTCCTAAGCCCAAGTATAGCAACTAGTTCACATGGCAGTAGCTGGAATAGCATCCTAAAAAACAGGAAAACTCTTGGGACTTAGGCTAAAGCTACTGAGTCTCACTAAATCTTCCAGCATGTGCTGAGAATTGTGCTTTGGTAACCTGTCCCACTGGGGTAGCTGCTCTGCACAGATATTCTCAAGTGATAGGATTCCCCGACAAGAAAAGTATAGGAACGTGCTTCATATTTCATAGGTTATTCTTCAAAACTGGGACGCATCTTTAGAACTCACAATTTCCATACATTGTTTTACACAAAGATGAATGAGTTCAATTAGTGGGAGACAAAATGAACCACAGGATAAGGCAGTTCCCACATTTTATGTCTATGTTTAAGGGATATTCTAGCGATAGACTTAGAAGATCATGCCAGTATACTAGTATACTTTTTGGCCTAAAGCATAAGACCAATTTAGTACTCTCTTTTTGAATAACAAAGAGGAAACATAGCTGTAGGTTATTTTACTATGTCTAAATTCAACTTGCTGGGATTTAGCTCAGTTGGTAGAGCACTGCTCTACAGTTTCTGAGGTCCTGGGTTCAATTCCCAGCACCACAAAAATGAGAGAAGGACGTGGCAATCCCCGAACAATCAGCTGTTGAAAATCCTATGAGGGTCGCTATGAGTCAGAAACGACTCAGTGGCACCTAGCAACAAGTTCACCTTGTTTTCATACTTTATTAATTACATTTTCTGCTATAAGCAGAGAGCCATTCTCCTTTGTCACTGACTTAAAGTGAAAAATCATTTGTCAAAGCAAATATAAATGATTTCCTAACATCAAAAAAGAATAAAAGCCCAAACTTGGAAAACTCCCTCACCTGTTCATGTGTTTTTCCTGGAAATCCAGCTGATTTGCTTCCATTCTGGTGCCTTTCATTTTCATACCTGTAGCACATGGCGTGAGTGAGATTTAGATGAAGGATTTGTGCGCTATAGCTCGTCTGTATGGTGGGCTACCACCATGGACCAAGAACAAACTTCAAGCTTTGTTCGGAATATTAACTTATACACAGAAATAAATTTATAGTTAGTTTGCTTAGCAGGAGAACTACTATGGATAACTAGATCACTGCGACCTTTTGGGAGCTTTTGCAACTTAGTAAGACTGTGTCTCAAAAATAAAAGAACAACTTTAAAGAAAGCGGGCTGGAGGTACAATTCAGTGGAGGAACGCTTGCCCAGTATGCACAAGGCCCTGGGTTCAACCCTCTAGTACCGCGAAAATGTTTTTACACTAAAATCTTAAATGAACTTCTCAGGTTTCTTTTGGGGCATTGCTGTCAAGAGGGTGGAACCAGATGAACTCTGATCACTGACCTGCAGGTGATGCCAGCCCCAAGCAGCTCTGTACGAGAACCTGTGCACATGAGCAGCCTGGGTTTCCTGGACTCTGTGCCCAGCAAAGTCACTGAAAGTCTGGGAGGGTCGACAATCCAGCCTGGTGATGGCTCGCTCCTCACTCACACTGCAAAGCTGGGTACTTCAGAGTCAACACAATGCTACCCTTTCACTACAGGGTAAATGACTACAAAGCTATAGCACTGTCTTAGAACTAGACCACTCTAGCTTCCCACTTACTTAGTCTGTGTCTGAACAAGACAGGCATCAGGCTACACAACTGTCCTGACAGATCTCAGCAATTAATTCGTAGATGTAATCTTTCATGAGGTGTAATGAAAGCTGTATTATCTATAATGTATAATGAGTCCTGTATTATGTATAATGGATAGTGAAGTGGCCTGATTTGAATTTAGATGCTACCTGAGTAAGCGCTGAAGCCATCAGGCACCTGGCATGGCTTCTCACGGTATCAGAGTGTTGAATCAAGTCTCTCTTCCTAAAATCCACTTTCTACTCTGTTGAGGATCTTTAATCATCTCCTCTGCTCTCCATTCGAAAAGTATTTCCTATCAGGGAAATAACTGTGGACTCCATTCCATATCAAACCCTTGCTACGTAGAAGTCTATAATCAATAAAAATGCCCTTTAAGATTATTCATGGAGACAAAGGACATTTCAAAATGATTTAAAGGTGAATCCATCAAGAAGATATTCCGGTTAAAAACAAAAGCCACCTGACAGCAAGTTTCAAGAGACCACATAAGCCATAAAAATTTCAAAAAGTTGAAATTAAAGGCATGGAAAAAGTTATATTCTGCCAACACTAATCAAAAGGAATTTAGTTTAGCTATGTTTATCATACTAAGGAAACATTCAGGCGAAAGATATTACTAAAGGTCGAGGATATTTGTAACTGACAGAGTACTACGCACAGAACTCCAATGACAAAGAGGTTTATGCATAATTTAGAATTGTGTCCAGGATGACATAATTGCAGCCAGAGCCGAAGTACAGCCTCAAAATATATAACCCAAAACTGACAGAGAAAAAAAAAAAAAAGAAAAGAAAAAAGAAAGAAAATAAATGAATCCATCATGGGTGATTTCAACATACTTCTTATACTAATAAGCAAGACAATAATTACTAGAACACAGATTAGGGCCAGGCTCTATGGTACACGTTTGGAATCCCAGCTTCTCCAGAGGATGTGGCCAAAGGAGCACAGGTTCCAGGGCAAAGGCTTAGGCTGCCAAAAGCAGGCTGTGCAACTCAGCAAGACCATGAATTAAAATAGAAAATAAAACGTTTTAGAAAAGGGTTTGGTGTGTGGCTCAGTGGTATAGTGTTTGCCTAGCATGCACAAGGCTCTGGGTTCAACCTCCCAGTACTGCAAGAAGAATATAGATTTGAATCTAATGGTTATATAGATAGAACATTGCATCCGGTAGCTATAGAATACATTGTTTTCAAATATACAGAAAATTAGTAAAAAGTGAACCATATCTGATCATAAAGAAAGCTTCAACACCTTTCAACTGGAATTACTCAAATGTCCAGCAAGAATAAATAAATTATGTAAAATCTTATACTACTGTGCATATCTGCAGTGGTAGCACTGTGGTACCAGATCCCCTCAGATCTCAGAAGCTAAGCAGGGTTGGACCTAGTTAGTATTTGGATGGGAAACTGCCTGGGAATAGCAGATGCTGTAGGCTAGGGAGAAGGACCTGGCAACCCACTCCCAAAAAACAGCTATTGAAAACCCTATGAATAGCAGAAAAACATGACAATAGTGTTTCGTCTGTTGTACATAGGGTTGCTATGAGTGGCATACCGACTCGAGGACACCTAACAACACTGTGTATATCAAGTACATTTTAAAATGAAATACTTAAGGTGTGAGAAAGAAGCTACAAAGACACCCACCATGCCGTGAATCCCACACACATCTGTGTATCAAACACAAACATGTTATTTCAGTTATAGGGTTTCATGCAAACTGTAGTGTTTAGAGAGCCCTGCTCAGCTAGTAAAACTCCCAAGACTCTTACATCTCAGCCACTATAGTATTTCCTTGGTGAGAGGAAGTAGTGATTAGAGGCAGCATGAAAGAAACTTCTGGAAATTTCTTCCTGATGTGGGTGGTGTGTTAGTCTGCCAAAACTGCCACAGTGAAACATCGCAGGTGAAGTGTCTCAAATAGCAGGAATGCACTGCTCACAGTTCTGGAGGATGAAAGTCCACGACCAAGCGGCCTGTGGGGCTGGCTTCGTCTGGGGCTCCTTCTTAGCTTGCAGCGGGCTACCTTCTTCCTGCTTCTTCTGGGCTCCTGATCACCGGGGGTCTCTCTTGTCCTAACCTCCCCATATTGCAATGACACCAGTCACCTGATTAGGGCCAATCCTAATGGCCTTGGTTTAACTTACTTGCACTTTATGGGTATTCTTCCAAATACACATTCTAAGGTACTTGCTGTCATTGTTAGGTGCCGTCGAGTCGGTATCTGCCTCATAGCGACCCTCAGAGGGTTTTCAATGGCTGACTGTTTTAGGATTGACTTGGGAGTGAATTGCCAGGCCCTTCTCCCATTTTTGCAGTGCTGGGAATTGAACTCGGGACCTCAGAGACTGCAGTGCAGCACTCTACCAACTGAGCTAAATCCTAGCCCATTCTAAGGTACTAAGGGTTAGAAATTCAAAATGTGAATTTTTGGATAGCACATTTCAGTCCATAGCAGGCAAGGATGTGAAGATCATAATTTGATCTATGTGTGTCTTGCTTTGTATCTTGATCTATGAATGTTTTTGCTTTAAATTAAAAAGAAACTAAAAAAACAAACAAAAACCATGCAGTTTCACAATACTCACAAGAACATAACAACGTCTTTGGAACTGGGTCACCTTTCTTCACTTAGTTATGTCCCTTGAACCCTGGAATTCCATCACATTTGAGTACCATGTGTCATTCCTACAGGCTTTCAGATTATCATTATTTTAAACAAAAGCTGGAAACACTTCAACATTTATTAACATTAAGGACCACAGGTGGCTGTGACCACAGGTGGCTAGTTCAAGGTTAATCAGAGCATGCTACCTACCTGAAAGATCGATCAATAATAGTTATTACATCTCCGTGTTTCAGGTGGACAGGTTCATCAATAGCAGACCCATTTACTTGTGTTGGGTTTGTGGAACTGAAATTATATAGTATTGCCTGTGTAGAGAGGAGGAGGAAAATATGTAACTAAACTAGATAAAAAGCAAATTATAAAAATTTTTAATTGACTTCCAAAACCCCTCTTACCTCCTGGTCATTAACTTCAATTTTGCAATGTTGTTTTGACACTACAGGAAGCTGGATACGAATGTCACATTCAATACTCCTTAATACAAAAAAAATTTAAAGGTTTTTTTGTGAAGTGTTGCAACTTAAAAAAAAAACACTTCAATTTTTCAAATTAAAATAGCATTTGAGTAGTATGTTTGATCTGCAAATGTAATGACATGAGGAATAAAAAATGGGCAGTGCAAACTATTTCTGCATTTTGCAATTTTTACAAGTGCTGCATCAGAGACTAGTTGAGATCTTTAAAACTTAGTATATTTAGAAATAATAATACTATAAAACACTAGAATATAAATTAAATTACCTTTCATATAAATAGCCATGCATTTAAGACACAAATAAAGGATTATATACATCAGTTTGGGAGAATAATTATTTTTAATTCTCTGTGCTTTAAAAAAAAGTTTGTAATTTGGTGTATGTTTAAAGATTTAACCAACCCCACAGCACCACACTGCATGCTAGTGCTTCTCTGTGCCTTAGTTTGTTCATGTATAGAAGATGATATCACTGCCTATATTGTGGTGGTGTTCAAATAATTAAATGGGTTGTATGTGTTACTTGTGTGCCTGGCACACAGTAAATATCATTACAGGAGCACTTTTCATTGTTTGTTTTAAAACTATACGGTATAAACCAACAGATCCAAGTCTCCTGACATTACAAATACTAATAGGTAAGCAATGAAAAACAATACCTAGACTTAACTTGTCTTTCCACATAAAGATAACACGGCAAAGCACAGAAGGGACAATTCCTAAACCTGTCCATAAACTAAAAATCAAAAGAGTTCATTGGTAGTTTCCTAGAAGTTCTAGTATTTCTACCCCAGTCTGTGGTTTTAGAAACTTGAACATACGGTATTATTTCCTGCCTGTTTTCCATAAGTACCCCTGGAGTCTAAGTATCTCTCTTCCTACATATGTCACACGACCAAACAGTTAGGAAATGGTTTCAAAATCATAAAACCCTGCAAAAAACACAGCTAAGTAGTATTGTATAACAGAAATGGCTGCTGGGGGTAGGGGGCTGAAGGTAGAACTCAAAGCCTTATGAATGCTAGGCAAGTCCTCTACCACTGAGCTACATCCCTGGACCTACTTTCTTCTTTTGAAGAGAAAAACTGTGGAAAGTGACAGCTTCCTTAATCCCAAGAAGAAAATGTGTTTGGCTGTCAGAACACTCCCACAAGGCTATATTTTTAGAATCGGGCTTTGTTTGGCAGGAAAATCACTACAGATCAATGCATCGTAACCTCAACACTGTTGACTATCTTGGACCAGAGAATCCCTTGCTGTCAACTGTCCTGGGCACATCATCAAATGCCTTGTGGCATACCTACCCTGTGGCCAGGGACACTAATGGCATACCCCTCTCCCTGGTGACATGGAGAGATGTCCCCAGACCTTGCCAAACGTCCCCTGGAGGGTAAAATGGTCCCTCTCAGAGAACCACTGTTATCTCCTGACTCCAAATCCAAATCTCCAGCCCATCTTTCTATTGGACACCTACCAGTGTCATATACTGACCACCTCTTATGTGCCAGAGGCCATACCTGGGCCTGAGACGGTAATTATGAATAAGACCCTGCTTGCCATCTGGAACTCCGTCCAGTGGGGAGAGACAACCCAGAGAACCTCATCACCGTGCAATGACAGGAAAGACAAGCTTTCATTAATGGCTTGTTTTTAGGCAACATTTGACTGACAAATAACTCAGAGATGGAAAGGAGTGCTCAAGCACAAGAGTAGGGAGAACATTCTAGTCATAAAATCCCAACTTGGAAATAGCAGCATCGTGAAGGAGAGCTTTGGAGGCCCAGGCAGGGGGAACATGGTGCGGGATGGGGGTTACTCCCCCACCACCCCGGGGTTGGGGGAGTTCTGCAGCAAGGAGCACTTTCCCTTCTATTTTTCATCCTCCCAAAAAAAGCAGGAGCCAGGTGGTGCCTGCCTCTTTCATTATCAGGGACTAGAGCAGCCAGTCCCCCACCCCAGCCGAGGGCCTAGCGGGCATGGAGTCCTCTGCAGGATCAGCTTGGAGAATGGCCTGCTCTCTGCACTGCAAGACTTCTACCAAACCGATTGTAAGATTTGTGTCTCGATTTAAAAAGTAATAACCCGCATGGCACACGTACAAGCATTCTCAAACACCCGGGGCGCGCCGAGCAACTGTCACGAACCCACGCGCGGGGCCGGGCGGCGCCCGGGCGGCCCCCGCGGGCATAGGGGCCCCCAGCGGGCATAGCGGCCCCAGCGGACATAGCGCCCCCCGCGGGCATAGCGTCGCCCGCAGGCACAGCGCCCCCCGCGCCGCGGCTCACCTTCCGAACAGGCAGCTGCTGAGGCTCAGCGGGAAGTGCGCCCCGTCGACCCCGCTCCTTTTGATGGTGACCAGGCGCCGCGTGGGCCCCATGTCCCGCCCGGCTGCCAGGCGGACCGCAGTCCCCCTGCAAGAGAGGCGGGGTCAGGGCGCCCAGGGCACACCGCGGCCACGCAAGGTGATCGCCCGACCCGCCCTCCCCCGGCCGCCGGGCCCCACAGGCCCAGCCCCAGCTCACCCGGTCGGGCCTGCGCCCCCGCCGCCGCCCGCGCGCTCCGCCCGCCGCCGGGTGGCCGCAGCAGGCGGGCCGGCGACGCAGCCGCGGGTGTCTCCTGTGTCCTCCGCGCTGTCCCGGCGGACGCCGCCGCAGGCCGCGTTCGTTCCGCGCCGGCTCGCGGACCCGGCCCGCCGTCGCCCCGGTGGCCGCAGCCGCCCGCGTCCCCCGCTGCTAGTAGAGGCCGCTCTGCGCCCAGGCAGCCCGCCGCGCCCGCCCGATTCAAATGAAAACGACGGTTCAAATTCTGGCGCTAAGCGCGGCGATTGGGCGGGAGGGCGCGGCCGGAGGCCAATGGGAAGGGCGATACTGTGTGGGCGGGGAAGGAGGCGGGACCGGGGCTGCACGGGGCGGGGCTGGAGAGCGCAGTGCGGCTGCGCTTGCTGGTAGGTGCGGTGGAGTCGTGTCTGACTCACAGCGATCCTCGCAGGGTTTTCAATGGCTGGTTGTTTCGGGATTGCCTCGGGAGTGGATTGCCACGTCCTTCTCCCATGCAGCCGCGTTTACAGGGAGGAAAAATCCCGATTACCACCCTCACCCAGGAGGGCGAATAAAAAAGAGCAAAATAGAATTTACTCCCACTACCAGAATAATCTCTTTTGCCTTCCTTTAAGGATCAAACGCAAGCAACACCACGTATTACTCATTGCTAGAGATTTAAATTAAAAACTGCCCTCATTTATTACATGGCACCAAGTACAACCAATTTTCTTGAGTAGTTGCTCGTGCCTTTTCTGGTTATACACTTATTATTCTTTAAAAAACAAAGTACACATGAGCGATCACAACACCCATTGCTCTACAGTTTCGTTCCCTCCTTACTAAGTGCAGACGCAAGTTCCAGCATGCAGACGCCCTCACCTTCTACTTTCTGTTCCACAGAGGCAGAGCATTCGGCTTTAGAAAACCAAAATTTATGTGATCATTACTACTGCCACGGATTTAGGTTTAAAGTGCTGAGCTATTAGAAAATAAAAACAATAAACGCCAGTTAAAATACTTTTGTGCATGACGATGTGGACGAATCCTAACATAATCATGCCCGGGATTGCGTCCTGGGGCAGCCTGCTGGTGGTGGGGCTTTCTTGGACGTGCAGGAAGTGAATGGCCTTTGGTGACCCTTCCCTGGCATCTCCCAGCTCCTCCCCAGCATAATGGGGGCCACTGAAGGGTCTCCAGAATGCTCTTAGAGGTGCATAGGACCAAAACTGCGTCTATCACGGCACTCTAATGACACTCTTTTCATTCTTCTCTCAGGAGTGGGGTAGGGTCTGCCAAATGCAGCAGCAGTTCTGTTTTCTACCAGATAACAGAGACTTGCAAAAAAAGTGCAATGATGCTGCCTTCTGACACATTTTTTTTTTTTTTGGTTTGGGATAATATAGATTTCTTTCATAAAAATAAGTTATTTATGTTAATATGAGATGGGTCTATCACTGTACAATAAAATATTTTATTAATTCCTCAGTTTTAATTTCAAATGCAGGAAGTATAGATAGATCTGACCCACGTTAACTTTTAGGAATGTAAAGAGGCCAGGAGAACAAAAGGTTTGAGATCTCTGCTGTAGGGTCACAACCTGGAGGTGGACTGCCTGGGGGGAAATGGGAAGCAGGGAGTGTATAGGGCATCCACCTCCACATCGGATGGGGCAAGCCTAATATAGATAAGTTAAATGCAGGGGTACTATAAGGTTTTGGGGGGTGTTAGTTTCAATTTCCTCCCCCATTAAACAATCAAGGTTCACCACTGAATAACCCCATAAAATACTGCTTTTGTCAATTACTCTGTTTTCAGGGAGGGTTCTTCCATCTTCTGAGACAGCCTAATTAGAACTAGAAAGTGCTAGGAAGCCTATTCCCCAGTCTTAAAAACACTACAGTGTGCATCCTGATGAGAGAGAACAAAAAATGAAAGATGAAGAGAAGGGTCAGAATCGTGTGTCTTGGACCTTGGAAGGGCCCATCTTTAAGGTGTTTTATGATAAACGTTTGCAGCGGAGGTTTCTATTCAATTTTAAGCTTGTCCCACAGCCTGAAGTTTCATTATAAACACAGGTGTCACTACTGCACATAGAGGCCTGTGCACCTGCTTTTGAAGCTGTTCTAGCATCTCTAGCATGATCAGCCTTGGTAGTAGAGATCCTGTAGTTATAGACCTGGGAACCCGGCTGGGCCAAAAAAAAAAAAAAATCCGCTGGGCAAAATTAATAATAATAATAATAATAATAATAATATAAAAAGCAAAGCGTTCTGGGAGGTATGCAAACCTGAGAAGTTTCTAGAATTAACTTCCATGTCCTCACAATCCACATACACTCAGGCCCCAAATCAATCAGCCAAAAAAAAAGTCTCTGGGAAAGATTCTTCTCCTTGGGCCCTCTCTTGCCGCTCCTTCCTTTTCTCACTTGTGGATCTCACCTGCCCAAAACTGACAGTGGCCACTGTCCCTAGCAGCCCACTGCTAAAGGGACCACTGAACAGTAACGTGACTCCATGCCCATCAATTTGGTTCAGAGGTCTGGTTCATAAACATTTATTAAAATTTGAAGACATTCTTGTTGTTTGGCCAAGCTTTCCTGTATAACATAAGGAGAGAGAGAGCAAATAGAGGGGTGGGAATAAAGACTCAAGCCTACAAGTACTTGAATTAAGTTTTGTTGTTGTTGTTGTTAGGTGCCGTGGAGTCGGTATCCCATTCATAGCGACCCTCATAGAGTTTTCAATGGCTGTTTCAGGATTGCCTTGGGAGAGGATTGCCAGGTCCTTCTCTCATTTTTGTGGTGCTAGGAATGGAACTCCAGACCTCAGAGATTGCAGAGCGGTGCTCTATCAACGGAGCTAAATCCCTGCCCTTGAATTAAGTTAGAGAAAAGCAATTCTGGAGAAGAAAGGTGCCCTGCAGAGAAGGGCTGTCCAGTCTCCTGGGCTCCTCTGAGTGAGTCTTCACAAGGCCCCTCCCTGTCATCACAGCAGCGTCTTTAGCTTTGGATGGAGCCCTGTGGGTTTGTAAATTTCCTTCTTGAACTTCACTTGTGTCCCGCAGGGGGTCCCTCAAATTAATGCTCCACAATCCCTGCTGAGAGGCCAGAAGAGGGCAACTGGGGGCAGGAGGCTCCTGGGCAACTTGTACCATTAGAAGGGTCCACCAACAACTGTGGCCAAATGGGCTGGGGGTGTATCCCAACATCCACAGGTGCTCCACAAGCTGAAGGGTTTTCAATGGCTGATTGTTTTTTGGGAGTGGGTTGCTGGGTTCTTCTCCCAAGCCCACAGCACCTGGTGTTCTCAAGTGGTCTCCCATCCAAGTAAGCCTGACACTGCTTAGCTTCTGAGATCTGATGGGATTGGGTGCCACAGGCATGCATGCCCCCCCTACACACCTGGGTCCTGGGACCCTCAAATGGCTCATTGCACCAACCAAAGGAACACACAGAATCCTACACTTCTCTTCCCCTCCCTGTCTTCAGTCACTGCCACTGCGCCCCCCTCAATTTTCCAATCAATGGAGACAAAGACCTTAACGGGGGCCGTGAGTGGTGATGGTGTTGTTAGGTGCCATTGAGTCGGGTCTGACTCATGTTGTTGTTGTTGTTGTTGTTGTGTGCTGTCGAGTCGGTATCCAACTCATAGCGACCCTCATAGGGTTTTCAATGGCAGACAGTTTCGGGATTGCCTTGGGAGTGGATTGCCAGGTCCTTCTCCCATTTTTGTGGTGCTGGGAATTGAACTTGGGACCTCAGAGACTGCAGCGCAGCGCTCTACCAACTGAGCTAAATCCCAGCCCGGTCTGACTCATAGCGACCCTATATACAACAGACGGAAAACTCCCCCACACTGTGCCAAGCCTGGCACTATTGTCGGTGCTTCTCTGCTATTCATGGGACTTTCGGTGGCTGATTGTTTTGGGGAGGGGGGTGGCCAGGTCCTCCCAAGCCTGTAGCACCCAGTATTCCCAGAGGGTCTCCCATCCAAGGACTAACCAGGCCTGGACTTGTTGAGATCCCAGGAGATCCCAAGCCAGGGTCGGGGAAGGGACATCAGCCTACTGGGGCAGGAGGAGGAATGGGGGAAATGAGGCCAGGGCATGAGGAAAGAGAACTGCATCAGACCAGGCCCAGCACCACACAAGAGCACCTGCTGGGCTTCAGTCCTGGCCCAGGCTCAGCTCCCTCTGCTCTATGACCCAGGCTCCCTGGGCAGGACCCACAGCCCCAGGCCAAAAGTGGGGCTTCTCCCACCCTTCCCTTTCACCACGTGACACAGGTGGGTGGCTAGGGGTCTGCAGGTTCCCCTCCCCAACTCCCTGTCTTTGATCTTTGTTCTTATTCTGGCCCTGGGCCTTTGCACCTGGCTGTCTGGGAGGTGGTCTCCATCAGGGCAGCTTTCCCAAAGCAACCATACACTCGAGTTTCTGCAAACTACAGCCACGTCACCTGACTCCTGAGCTCACCTCCTTCAGAACTTCTAATTGCTGTCAGAATAGGGACCAACTCCCGCCAGGCCCTTGGAGGCCACAAGTGCCCTCACACCTCCTGTGGCCTGGCCTCTCTTTTTCTGTTGTTACTTCTGGGGTTTTGTTTTATTTTTCTTTTTGAGACAGAGTGTTGCTGTGTTGCTCAGGCTGGCCTGGAGCATCTGGGCTCAAGCCATTCTCCTATATCAGCTTCCTGATTAGCTGGGACTCTAGCATGTGCTACCAGGGCCAGCTGTCCTGGCCTCTCCTGATTTCACTCCACATCCTAGGCTGGGTCCCTGGGCTGCTTCCCCCCAGGCTCAGGGCTGTTGATTCTGCTCTTCCTTCCCCCCCGGGGCAGAAGAGGCAAGCAGTAAGCTCTGCAGACAGGATGGACCAGGTAGGTAGAGAGGTCTTCCAAACAGAAACCATCCTGCGAGCTATAGGGGTCTGTGTCAGCCCTTGAGCCCACCAGGACCCAATCGTCCAGGAAAAGGAAACCAGGAAGCTAGCCTCGTCTCTCTGTGTGTAGAAAAAGAAACTAAACAAAACATGAAAACAAAAACATGACTGCAGTGTTGAGAAACATTTTCTTTTTAATTTAGAAAGCTAATTCTAAATCTTTTCATCATAAAATATTTGGAAAATATGCAAATGTAGAATAACAAAAAGGTCACCCCAAGATGTCCCAAAATACAAGCGTGTTTTCCCCTGGTGTTATCTTTATTTTATATTGGAAGTGTTACATATACGTACCTGCAAACTCTTAAAATTTCTTAGGCTTCCATTTAGTATTATAAGCATTTTTCTCATTCACTTTAGATGAATAACACTTTTGATAACACTATTTTCTTCCCTTTGAAGATTTATGATTTTTCCTAATATTTCATTACTACAAATAATGTTGTTATGAACATTGTAAAGAACAATCTTGTTTTCAACTTATGGACTACATTCTAAGTATGTTGTTGTTGTTAGGTGCCTTCAACTCAGTATTTGACTCATAGCAACCCTACATACAATAGGCGAAACACTATTGTCAGTGCTTCTCTGCTATTCATAGGGTTTTCAATGGCTGATTGTTTTCTGGAGTGGGTTGCCAGGTCCTTCTCCCAAGCCTACAGTACCTGGTGTTCCCACGCGGTCTCTCATCTGAGTACTAACCAGGCCTGACCCTGGTTAGCTTCTGAGATCTGACAGGATCGAGTGCCACAGTGGTACAGCTGCAGGCACATTCTAAGTATAGATCTTCCAAAACAGAATTGCTCTATCAAGCAGTATATGATTTGATCACTGAATTGCTTTCTTTCCAGAAAGGTTGTAACTATTTGTCTACCCAGTCCAATGCTGGAGAATGCCTGTTTTATACCAGATTTTTCATTAGCATTTAAAACTCTCTGCTAATTGTTGTTGTTGTTGTTAGGTGCCGTCGAGTCAGTATCCGACTCATAGCGACCCTCATAGGGTTTTCAATGGCTGAGTGCTTCGGGATTGCCTTGGGAGTGGGTTGCCAGGCCCTTCTCCCATTTTTGCGGTGCTAGGAATTAAACTCGGGACCTCAGAGACTGCAGCGCAGCACTCTACCCACTGAGCTAAATCCCAGCCCTCTGCTAATTAGGTAAGCCAAAATGAAATATCATTTCAATTTGAATTTTAAAATTACTGGTGAATGGGAACACTTTTCCTTACATGTTGAAACTTTTCATCTTTTAGACTTTTGATCAGTAGTCTTTTTGTGTTATTTGCCTAATTATCTATTTATGTCTCAGAGCCCTCCTTGCTGATTTATTTAATATATATATATATATATAAATTTTTTTTTTTTTTTGTGGTACTGGGGGTTGAACCCAGGGCCTCAAGCCTGCATGCTTTGCAAGTGCTGGACCACTGAGCTGCACCCCCAGCCCTTTTTTTTTTTTTTTTTTTTTTTTCTTTTTTTTTTTACTTTTTGAGACAGGTTCCTGCTAAATTACACAGACTGCTTCTGGTCTCGAACTTGCAATGTTCCTGCTTGTGCCTCCCGAGCCACTGGGATTACAGGCGTGTGCCACCGCACCCAGCAATATATAAATCTTTGTACCACAGAGTTGCTAGCATTTTAAAAGTCAGTCATAAGAGCAGAGATTATTGAATGTTACTTTATCGGATTCTTTGGGAAAATGTGTGTAAGTGTTGAGAACTCTCTGGCTCTTTAAGCAATCTCCCTGTGTGCCTGTTGTCTTTGATGGGGACAAGGAGATGAGGAATTGGACTTAAAAAGCCCTCTTCAAAAATGACCACAAAGGCTGGACGTAGTGGCGCATGCCTGTAATCCCAGCAGTTTGGAAGATGGAGGCAGGAGGATCACAAGTTCGAAACCAGAGACATTCTGCATAATTTAGCGAGACCCTGTCTCAAAAAGTAAAAAAATGGGCTGTGGGTGCAGCTCAGTGGTCCAGCACTTGCAGAGCACTCAAGTGCGAGGCCCTGGGAAAACAAACAAACAAACAAACAGAAAGGCAATTGTAAGCTTCCCAGTTCCCAATACAGGGTCACCTGAGGATAAAATGGAAAAATAAAAGTAAGTTAAATTTAGACAGTGTGCCCGTGTGCACACTGATTCCTGTGCAGGACTGGCTTGGAGGGAGGAGAGGGGCACCTGGGCGGCACATCACAGCCTGGGGCTCTACCGGCAAACAGAGACACTGAAGAGGCAACAAATGAAATCATTTTTTCTAAGGGCAATTTACAGAGGGGAAAGATGTGATGGAGCACATTCTAAGCTCTAGGTGTCAATGACGTGTGAGATGCTAAACTAAATATGTCATTAATAATCTCATTAATAATCTGATACAAAAGTTTGTGTGAAAAATTTATGTTCCTAAGAACTTGAAGCCTGCAGCCATAGCCCTGTGGCATCCGATCCCAGCAGATCTCGAAAGCTAAGCAGTGTCAGGCCTGGTTAGTACCTGAATGGGAGACCGCCTGGGAACATCAGAAGCTGTAGGCTTGGGAGAAGGACCTGGCAACCTGCTCCCAAAAATTAATCTGCCATTGAAAACCCTATGAACAGCAGAGAAGCACTGACAAATGTGTTTTCCCTGTTGTACAGAGTGTCGCTATGAGTCGGATACCAACTTGACGGCACCTAACAACAACAACAAGAACATGAAAGCCCCAAAGCTGTAGTCCTACAATTCTTGGATTCTTAGGCCTGGAGGGAGCCATGGAGAGCACGCACCTCATTCATCTTCTGTAGGGTAAGGGAGTGTCTCATTATTGCAGTTCTTCTGGAAAGAAGATACCAGAAACCTTGCTAAGCATCTGGTTCTTACACAATAAAGCGAAAGATCCATGAGTGTGAGTTTAGATGTTTGTACTGCTGAAGAAAAGAACTTCAACAATCATGATCGATAGCCTAACATCATCCTTTTCACTTTGACAGGATTTTAGACATGGTCAATGATTAATCTGCAGCCATAGCCCTGTGGCATCCGATCCCGTCAGATCTCGGAAGCTAAGCAGGGTCGGGCCTGGTTAGTACCAGGATGGGAGACCGCCTGGGAACACCAGGTGCTGTAGGCTTGGGAGAAGGACCTGGCAACCCCCTCCCAAAAACCAATCTGCCATTGAAAACCCTATGAACAGCAGAGAAGCACTGACAATAGTGTTTCCCCTGTTGTACAGAGGGTCGCTATGAGTCGGACACCGACTTGATGGCACCTAACAACAACAACAACAACAATGATTAATTTTATGTAGTAATGGGAAGGCTTTGGGATTCTAAGTTTTTTGCTCTCATTGGTAAAACCTCTCATTATCCCATCCTAACTAATATTTTAGCTTTGAAATATCAGGAATGTCTTGATAAAGAGAGGTACTTTTCCTTGAAATAGATTTCTCTTTTGCCAATTTAAAAGGAACATATATATATATATATATATATTTTTACATATGTCCTCTTGTAAAGGAAGTTTGTTTTTTGATATGTTGAAAACTTAGTAGCTGGCAAGTTTTGGACATGGGCTCTACAAACACAGTTCACTGATGCGTCCACATGTCCTGACTCCCTAGGCATGTGATCCAAATTGAGAAGGACTGAAATTCTAGGACCCGTGGTAACAGAAGGTCTGCATGTGTCAGAGAGGAAAGCAGGCAACTTGAAGAGAGCCTAGGCCGTTTTGGAACAGCTCTTGCTAAATAAAATGTTGTTGTTGGGTGCCATGGAGTTGGTGTTCTACTCATAGCGACCCTATGTACAACAGGTGAAACAGTATTTTCAGTGCTTCTCTGCTCTTCATAGGGTTTTCAATGGCTGATTGTTTTTTTGGGAGTGGGTTACTGGGTCCTTCTCCCAAGCTAAGTAGAATAAGGACCTCTAAATTCTGAAGCTGAAAGGGCCTCTGGCCTAACCTCAGCTACTGTAGTAGAAGCCCCTCACCTGAGCATTACAGAAAAGATCGCAACAAAATGTCCTACACTCTTACCATAACAAAAGGAGAAGAACAAACAGAATAACTCCCTAGAAAACTATGAAAACAGTGCCAGAAACAGATGTCCACAGAGGAACTTTCTTCTGCACAGCCTGTAGAAAAACTGTTTTCTGGATGAGCTCAGAAACAGATGTCCACAGAGGAACTTTCTCCTGTCCAGGCTGTAGAAAAACTTTTCTGGATGAGCTCAGTGGTGGCAGTGGGTTCTTTCTTCCTTGGAGAAGAGCTAGAAATCAAGCTTGAGATGGGCAGCCTGAGTGAAGACACCAGGGAGAACCAGTGTCGAGGAGTCAGTGTGTATGGAAAGGCAGAGCAAAGCCAGGCGTGTTGGTCAGCTGCCTGTCACTGTAACAAAATACTTGGGAAAAACAACTTAAAAGGAGGTTACTAAACATCTTGTCTACTATATGTATGATTTATATGCCAGGTGCTATGGTGCATACCTGTTATCCCAGAGATTTGGGAGGTCAAGGCAGGTCAAAGAGGTACCCTGAGCAACTTAGTGAGACCCTGTCTCAATTTTTTTGAAAAAAGGGGTGGGGGTGCAGCTCAGTAGTAGACCATTTGCTTAATATGTGTGAGGTCTGGGTTCCACCCCCGCAGTACTATCCCCCCTCCTCCTAAAATATGAACATCTAGCTTTTGGAAAAAAGATGGCAATTTAAAAGGGAACACTTAAAGGTGTCTAAATATATGTTCATTAAAAAGATTGCCTTTCCTATAAAGTTGTATGCACATAATTTATTAAAGAGCTTCATATTAAAAAAAAAAGGAGGAAAGCTCTATTGTGCCCATGGTTTCTGAGGGTCTAGTCTCTGGTCTTCTGGCTCTGTCACTGGGGCCTGTGATGAGGCAGTGGACCACGGAGGGGAGAGCGTGGCAGAGAAAACTGCTCACTTCCTGGTGACCAGGAGGCAGAGAGAGAGGAGAAGGCCAGGCTCCCAGTAGCCTCTTCAAGGGCACACTCCAAGTGACCTACCTTCTGTCCACTAGGCTCCGTCTCTAAAGATCCCACCACCTCCCCAAAGCACCACAGTTTGGGGACCAGTCCTCCAGCATATGGACCTTCTTTCGAGGGAGACTCCAGATCCAAATGAGGACACTAAGTGACAACTTTAAGGAAAACAGTACATAGCAGAGAGCATACATGCTCTTATAATGTAGACATAGCACAGTGGGCAGTTGCGGGGTGGGGAGAATGTACGGAGGGGAAACCCAGATGCCTTATTAGGAGGAACTGAATGTTACACCAAAGTCAATGTTGAAAAAGAGATGATTTTAGCTAATTTTCCTTAATGCTCATATTAAGAGCCTAATGGATAAAAATCAAGGGATTGAAGTATGATACGAAGGCATTCGTATAAGCATAACTATCAGACAATAAATACAAGCATTCCGAAATGTTAGACAATATGAACAGAAGAGACAGAGTGCAGACAACTCAGAGAAAAACTGCATGTCTCCATGTATTTATCTTGAATAATATAACTTAACTCAGACCAGATATGTCAAATGACTCTATAAATTTGTTGTTGTTAGGTGCCATAGAATCGGGTCGGACCCATAGCGACCCTGTGTGCAACAGAACGAAACATTCCCCGACCCTGTGCCTTGTCTGTATTATTGTCGGTGCTCCTAATAAATTTGTTGTTGTTGTTGTTAGGTGCCTTCGAGTCGGTATCCGACTCATAGCGACCCTCATAGGGTTTTCAATGGCAGATTGTTTCGGGATTGCCTTGGGAGTGGGTTGCCACATCCTTCTCCCATTTCTAATAAATTTAAGTAGTCTTAATTTGCAAATAATTAATCTATCATAACGAAAAGATTTGAGTATTTATGTGTACTGCTATGGAGCGAGGGCCTCTAAATGTTATTAAATGCAAAAGGTGTGATAAAGTTAGGTATAGCATATTATGCTTTCTTAAAAATGGACATATGAATATGCATGCATATTTGCTTTCTATTAAAAAGAATCAGTGGAAAGATGAACCATATTATGTAAAACTGGAGGTGAAGCGGATAGGGATGGCAGTTAGACTTCACCTGTCTTCTTCGGTAGATTTGACTTTCAAGCCACATGAATACTTACAAAAACATGAGACCAATTAAATCAAAAATGAAAAAAGAAAACTCTGAAAGTAGAAATTAAAATAAGATTGTGTGTCAGGCAGCAACATAGCCACATAGGGAAGAATAATTTAAAGTAATTTAAAACTCAATAATATAATGGCATATCCCTAGATTGAGGGATGGGATTTAGCTCAGTGGGTAGAGCGCTGCGCTGCAGTCTCTGAGGTTCCAAGTTCAATTCCCAGCACCACAAAAATGGGAGAAGAACCTGGCAATCCACTCCCAAGGCAATCCCGAAACAGTCAGCCATTGAAAACCCTATGAGGGTCACTATGAGTCGGATACCGACTTGACGACACCTAACAACAACAACAAGGAGAAAATGACCTAAAAAATTAAGCAGTTTTCAGTAATTGTATCGGTAGCAATATTGGTATCATTATACTGAATCTATGTATTGTAGCAGGATAAAGCAAATAAGTGATTATGTGAACATCATTAGGAACAGTTTTTTTTTTTCAGTCTATGGAAAAACGGCCTGCAGCTGTAGCCCTGTGGCATCTGATCCCTTCAGATCTCGGAAGCTAAGCAGGGTCAGGCCTGGTTAGTACCTGAGTGGGAGACCGCCTGGCAACACCAGAAGCTGTAGGCTTGGGAGAAGGACCTGGCAACCCCCTCCCAAAAATCAATCTGCCATTGAAAACCCTATGAACAGCAAAGAAGCACTGAAACAAGTGTTTCCCCTGTTGTACAGAGGGTCGCTATGAGTCAGATACCGACTCGACGGCACCTAACAACAACAAACAACATGGAAAAATGTATAAAATCAAAAAGCTATGCATTCTGTGGCTCCCAGGAAAAATCAGAAAGGATCCCCACCCCAGCTTTGGTCTGTGTGTGGACTCTGAGAATGCCACATACCTATCAAGAGGGTATGAAACGTTTCTTACTCACATAATTGAGCTCTTTCCTCCCACGTAGGTCTGCCTGACTTGCAAACACCAAGAGGGACCGGTTGTGGTTAGGGGGCGGGGCCTGCCAGCCAGCTGGTGTAGGGGCTGCTGTGGTTTGAATCTCGCGCTGGCGCCAAAGGAGGAAGCCTCCGTTTCTAATCAACTGCCCAGATGTGGGGCAGAGAGCAAGAGCCGGAGGGGAGCTTTAAAGCCGTCAGCAATCAAACATCAATAAGCGGAGCTTTGACTGTTAACAGCAAGTGAATCTTCATCTAGAAATGTCAGTATCAGTGCATAGTGTTTTATCTTTTAAAGTGTGAGAAAAAAAATTATTTCCTGATGCTGTGGTTTGTGCTGGGAACTTGGACCCTAGATCTGTGGTGTCAGGACATGGTGGAATCTTTTATAGTGTGGGCCTAATGTGTGGCCCTGAAGTCGCTGGAGGCTGAGGTGGTTCTCGGCAGACCTCCAGAGGGGTGTTTTAAAAGAAGCAAGCCTGGCTGCTTCCCTTCCGGATTTGAAAGTAGTCGTGTGCTCCACCATTACTGCACCAGAACTGAGCTGACACAGGCGCCCTGCCCTTGAACCCCCAAAGCCGTGAGCAAAATAAACTTCTTCTTCGTAAGTAGTTTGGGTCAGGTGTTTCATTAGAGTGGTGCACCTGGTATGTTCACTGAAGAGACCTTGAATTTACTCAACTGTTTTAAGTGTCCTTACCCCCTACATTATGGTTAAAAACACCATTTCCCTCTAAAAGGAACCAGGGTTCTCTGTACAAATGTCAGATTCCAGGTCTGGGCCAGGAAGGGTACAGGATGGCTTTAGAACACTTGGCCATGCTAAAAAAGAAGGGTGCTCTCAAAAGCTGTTTGGATCACGTCCAAGGATCCAGGAGCCCGTATGAAGTAGCTGCCCTGTCCAACACTGGAAAATTTGATCTTCAGTAAAAACAGTAACTGCTATGAATTGAAATGCATCAAATGTACTTAAATTCCTCACGTTCACAATGATACCAGAGGAAAAAAGAAAGAAAGGGAGAAAGAAAGAAAGAAAGAAAGAAAGAGAGAGAGAGAGAGAGAAAGAAAGAAAGAAAGAAAGAAAGAGAGAGAGAGAGAGAGAAAGAAAGAAAGAAAGAAAGAAAGAAAGAAAGAAAGAAAGAAAGGAAAAGAAAAGAAATGAAATGAGAAAGAAAGGAGAGGGAGGGAGGCAGGGAGGAACTACGGGAGGGAGGGCAGGAGGGAGGAAAGGAGGAAGAAAGAAAGGAAAGGACAGAGAATGAAAGAATGAACAAGACAAGAAAGGAAAAGGAAAAAGGAAAGAACAGAAAAGAAATTCTTTTTTTGTGGTACTGGGGTTGAACTCAGGGCCTCGCACCTGCATGCTTTGCAAGTGCTGGACCACTGAGCTGCGCCCCCAGACCCCCCCCTTTTTTTTTTTTTTTTTAACTTTTTTGAGACAGGGTCTTGCTGAGCTACACAGACGGCCTCTGGTCTGAACTTGTGATCCTTCCACCTCTGCCTCCCAAGCCCCTGGGATTACAGGCGTGCACCACTGCACCCGGGGCCCAGAAAAGAAATTCTTTGGACACCTTTGGATCAAGCAAGAAAGCCAGCCCATTGTGATACCACAGGAGGGGTCCAGCCTTCCTGTGGCTTTCTTTAAGAATGGTCTCTCCATCTCTCAGCTAACCACAGAGTGGATCATAGGGAGGTTCTCTTTACGGATGTATTCAGTAATTAAATAGAGAAGGAAAATCAACATGGGATATTACAGCTGTGCAAATCCTTAATGCTGAAACAAATGCAGGCAGTCAGATAAACCAAAATCTGCTCACATCACACGGTGACTGCGCATTGCCTGCAGTGTGAGGGTAGTGTCCACTCTCACCCCACAGAGGTGTGAAAGAAAAAAAGAATCAGCCTAAAGTAGATCTAACCTCTAGAGCAGGGCACGTCCAACCCAGCAGCCCATGGGCCACGTGTGACCCAAGAGAACTAAGAATGCAGCCCCTCTAAATCTTTTAACATTGTGTGTTTTTTAGAGTTTATTTTCTTTGTGACTCCACCCATAGTTCCAGTTTTGATGTTCCAAAGCAATGCTACTCATGTTTGCAGAACGACACCTGATACTTCTTTCCAACATTCAGGGATGGTGCCACAGAATCAAATTCTCCCTTTCCAGTAAGCATGAATATGTCCCAGTCTGCAATGTGGGGCAGGTTAATACCATCGCTCACCACTGGGTGTGCTCAAAACTATTGGAAGTTGTTCAAAGCTACTCAAGTGTGGCAAGTTGGCAAGTAAAGTGCAGCAACTGCTGATAATAGTTTTGAAAATCTGATTCAACCCAGTTCTAGATGCACTAATTGACCAAGGCGAGATTTACTTGAGAACTCACTAAGAATTGTGACCACTGCCATTGAAGCAGACAGCAATAGACTGTTGTTGTTGTTAGGTGCCGTTGAGTTGTTTCCGACTCATAGCCACCCTCATAGGATTTTCAATGGCTAATTGTTTTGGGATTGCCTTCGGGAGCGGGTTGCCACGTCCTTCTCCCATTTTTGTGGTGCTGGGAATCAAACTTGGGACCTCAGAGATTGCAGAGCAGCGCTCTAACCAACTGAGCTAAATCCCAGCCCAGCAATAGACTTATTGTTGTTGTTAGGTGCCGTCGAGTCGGTATCCGACTCATAGCGACCCTCATAGGGTTTTCAATGGCTGAGTGCTTTGGGATTGCCTTGGGAGTGGATTGCCAGGTCCTTCTCCCATTTTTGTGGTGCTGGGAATCAAACTCGGGACCTCAGAGACTGCAGCGCAGTGCTCTACCAACTGAGCTAAATCCCAGCCCCAGCAATAGACTAGTTTTACAAAAAAAATAAGGTGACATTTTCCATTAGTTTAATATTGTTCTCATGTCTCTAAACTTTATAATAAATATATGTATATATATATATATATATTTAAAAATGGAAGCACTGCATATGTGTGAACTCAATGCAGCTTGGGTAAAGGGAAGCCAGACCACGTGGACAGTCGTGACCTCACCCTACTGGGAGGCAGAGACTGAGCTTTGGGGCTGCGGGGAAAGATGAACTTGTTGGGCTGGTTCTGTATGGAGAAGCTGGACAGAGAAGGGGGAAGGCAGAGATCGTAAGGAGGGTGGCTGTGGATTCTTAGTTGAGGGCTGAACTTCCCAAGTCCGTGGAAAGACTTTGCACGGAGACTGCAGAGAGGAGCCACTGAAAGAAAACTCTGCCTTCTTAGATTTCTGCATGCCAGGAAAATATCTGCCTAAAAGAAGAGAGAAATTAAAACATTTCAGATTAATAAAAACTGAGAAAAGTCATTTGCGACACACTGCGGAAATGCAATTTAAACTCACCATGCGATACGGGCACACACTGAATGGCCTAAATTATAAAGGACAGCACATACTGGGCGGGGGGATCTGGGGGACATGGAGCCAGGGGACTTCTCAGGCTTGCTGGTGGGAATACACAGAAGGAAACACACTGCAAAACTTTCAGGCAGCAACTCATAAAGTTAAAGATATATCTTTCTCATGGTGCAGCAATTCCACAACTACATGCTTTCCAAAGAGAAATGAGGCATATTGGTACAGGAAGACTGGTGTAAGCAGTTTTATTTATTACATCCAAAGCCTGGGAACAATCCAGACATCCATCAACAGGGTGTTTCTTAACAAGATACATCAGTATAAATTGTGTTCTATCCAGATAGTGAAATATGACAAAGGAATAAAACAGAATGAAATATGGGTGTATGCAATGCTGTAGATGAGTCTCAATAAAGAAGCCAGGCACAGAAAAGCACATATTGTTTGAGTCCATTCACTTTCATTTCCAAAAGAGGCAAAAGTACTGCATGAAAGTTGCCGTCAGAGCCGTGGTCCCCTCTGGCTGGGCTGGTGGAAGATTGATTGGCGGGGGAGAGAATTTTCAACAGTAATGGAAACGTTATACATTTTGGTTGGTGTGTTGATCACACAAGATGTTTACATTTGTCAAAAGTCTTAGAACTACACAGTCCAGATCTGTTCATTTCACTGTGAGTCGATTTATACCCTAATTCAAACAGTTTAAATCAACCAAGTGCAATTTATGGGCCCTGTTTGCATCTGACTTGGAAAAATAGACTGTTAACACTTCCATGAAGCTGTTGGAGACATCTGGGTACTGATTGAATATTTGATGATATTCAGGAAAAATTTCCGGTGTGGAGTAGTAGTATTATTTTTTTTTTTTTCGATATTGGGGATTGATCCCAGAGCCTCACGCTTGCATGATCTGCAAGTGCTGGGCCACTGAGCTGCACTCTCAGCCCATTATTTTTACTTTTTGAGACAGAGTCTTGCTAAGTTATGCAGACTGCCTCTGGTCTCGAATTTGCGGTCCTCCTGCCTCTGCCTCCCAAGCCACTGGGATTACAAGCTTGCGCCACCGTGCCTGGCTCCTGGAGGAGTAGTAGTTGTGCAGCAATGGTATGTTTATATCAAGAGGCGTCCTTATCTCCCAGTGACGCCCACTGGAGCATTCATGGAGGAAGAGAGCAGCTGCTTGGTGTTTGCTTCAGCATAACCCAGCAGGGGCCTGGAATGGTGTGGGTTGAAGCATCCTGGGGGTACTGACACCAATAACCAGGGATATCAGTTGTTAAAACTGGGTGATGGGTACATGGGAGTTCATTTTGTTACTCTGCACATGTTTAAACTTTCCCATGAGAAAACGGTTTTAAAATTAAGTGTTCCAAGCCTTAAGAACATAAAGAATGGAGCCGGGCACAGTGGCGCACTCCTGTAATCCCAGTGGCTCGGGAGGCAGAGGCAGGAGGACTGCAAGTTTAAGACCAGAGGCAGTCTGTGTAACTTAGCAAGACCCTATCTCAAAAAAAGGTAAAAAATGGGCTGAGGGTGCAGCTCAGTGGTCCAGCACTTGCAGAGCATGCAAGCGCGAGGCCCTGGGTTCAACCCCCAGTACCAAAAAAAAAAAAAAAAAAAAAAAAAAAAAAAAAAAAAAAAAAAGAAAGAAAGAAAGAAAAAGAATGCGGGCCTTTGGCAGGATGTGGAACAGGCAAGTAGAGCGCACGTTTGGACACCCAGGGTGTCAATGAGTTACGTCTCCCTGTGGAAGAGGACATCTACCTCCTTCCTTACCAGGTCAACCTGGCATCCTGGCTGCGCAAAGTACTCTAGCTTGAGTTCCGACACTGGGCGATGGCCTGGACGTGCGCCCTGCGCCTCTGCAGTCTCGGGCATCCTGCGTCCCCACAGCCAGAACAACTCAATATGAGCAACGCTCCCACCTGCCCCTTAGAAAAGGAATTTGTAAAAGTGCACGGATCACTAACATTTCAAACCAAAATCTAGCTTCTGGATTCTCCTGAAAGAGCCAAGGATCCGCTCACCTTCACGAGGCCTAGTTTCCCCTACCCCGAGTGGGCTCTGGCAGAATCCCAAAGCGCCCGAGGGCCCAGGTCCCGCCCGCATCCCCTGCCATCCCTGTAGCGCTTTTGCTGGTCCAGCCCTCGGCCCCCAGCCGACTGGGCGGGCCCGAGCCCACGCTGTCCTGGGAGCGCGATGGCTGGGTCTGCAGCGCCATCTGGCGACCGATCAGGGCCACGGCACCCTCAGGTGGAAACGCGGGTTCCTAGGGCACAGGAGCGCGCAAGATCAGGGCAGGTGCACAGCCGGATCCCCGCGCTGCCAGCCCTGGCACCCGCGTTAACCAGCGCTGTCGTACCTGCTAAGCTGTATTTATGGGACAGTAGGAGGAGGACAGTTTCGTGTTTCCACCTTGCGTTTGTGCCCAAGGTCGCTGCACTTTTCTGGGAGGTGCTGACGGGCGCCTGGAGACTGAGCATCTGTGCCAAGGCCAGGACGGGGCAGGTAGGGCTCGGCAGACCTGAGGCTCCCGGGACCACGAAGTCTTCTCAAAAGAAAACCTAAACCAAGCGCTGCTGGAATAGGATTCTGGGAATGCAAACCATTATCTGCTGAAAAGCTCTGAAGGAAGCCAAGTGCAATTCTGTTTCAAATAAGACAAATGCCTTTTAAGCTTTCTCTTGAAATCCACAGCTCAGTGTTACAATGTTGAGCGGTGTATTTTTTATTAATTTACTGCCTGTAAGAACAATGGCATTTGAAAACCTTAGCCTACAAAATTATACATTTATTAATTTGGAAAACCAAGACACGACTTCCCAGTTAGACAATGTGTGCTTTAGGCTTTTATTGTCTATTATGTGTCAGGCAGCGAGCTAAAGACATGCAGAAGACACTTTGGCCTGCGGGGGAAACCTCTCAAGAGACTCACTAACCCTTTGGCTTTTTGAGGAAGCTGTGGTACATTCTGAGTGTTGCCGCCCTCTAGAGGACGATTTTAGGATCAGCCTTGGAAATGGCCATGCTGAGTCCCCACACTGGGGCGTGGAAAGGAAGGAGCCCCGCTTTAGTTAAGTTCCAGTTCTGTGCTGCCAGAGATGTTCTTTCAATTTGGAAGGGAAATTGTGTGGGGAGAGATGAACAGGAAGCTAGAGGCTGTTTTCATGAGCTTATTGTGTGGCAAGTTTGTTGTTGTTAGGTGCCATCGAGTCAGTATCCGACTCATAGCGACCCTACATACAACAGGTGAAACACTCTTGCCAGTGCTTCTCTGCTATTCATAGGGTTTTCAATGGCCGACTGACTTTTTAGGAGGGGGTTTCCAGGTCCTTCTCCCAAGCCTACAGCGCCTGGTGTTCCCAAGCGGTCTCCCATCTAAGTGCTAACCAGGCCTGACCCTGCTTAGCTTCCAAGATCTTATGGGATCAGATGGCACAGTGCTACAGCTGCAGGTGGCAAGTGAGGTAGCACAGCAATAATCCTCACTGAGGGCCTGTCCCAGGTGGGGTGCCCTGCCCTGCACTGTAGGCCTCTTCCAACCTCCCCAGCCACCCTGCACCCAGCCACTGTGGCTACTTCATCATGGCGGTGACCAAGGGCAAGGGAGGGCTGGGTGCAAATCTAGAGACACACCCACCCTCAAGGGCACCTGAAAGTGGGGTAGGGCCTCCTTACATCTGGCACCCCAGCAAGGCCCCCTTAAATTTGGACCTGACCTTTTCCTAGCTTCGGTTGGCCATGGGAGTACCAAACCCTTAATAAATGCGGAGAGTGGAGTTCTGCACACACTAGCCTTAAAATGAGGGACTGATTACTGCTTCTATTGGGACAGAGGTGCATCTGCAAAGCTGTGGGTGATACCTTTGATGAGCACAGGTTTTGAATGGTTAACTTTAATTGTTGTTGTTGTTGTTGTTAGGTGCCTTCGAGTCTGTGTCTGACTCATAGTGACCCTATGTACAACAGGGGAAACACTATTGTCCAGTGCTTCTCTGCTGTTCATAGAGTTTTCAATGGTGGATTGATTTTTGGGAGGGGGTTGCTGGGTCCATCTCCCAAAGCTACAGCACCTGGTGTTCCCAGGTGGTCTCCTATCCACGTACTAACCAGGCCCCACCCTGCTTGGCTTCCGAGATCAGATGGGATCAGACTCCACAGTGGTATGGCTGCAGGCTACAGATTGTGAGGTACCTGCTAAACTTCCAGAGAAAGAGGAGCCTGTCACAGAGACTCCTGAGGAAACAGCTTCCGTAAGAGGCCAAGGGCGGTCTCTCTGTTCCTCTCTCAGGTGGCTTGCCTCACCTGAGCCTCCCCACGTGGGTCTCTGCCTCAGGAGGCCCTGGGAGCTTCAGGAGTGGGAGCAGCTCAAAGCCAGGGGCGAGGGAGAGGCCCACTCCTGGCTCCCCAGGCCTGCAGGACAGCCGAAGGGCCTCCAGTCCCCCGGATCCCCTCACAGCCCTCTGCACGTTCCAACTTGGAGACTCTGGCCCAGCGGTGAGTCAGCCTTACCTTTTTCTATTTTGGAGGCAATTCACTCCTGTCAGCACCCACCCCCCCGGGGGGCACTGTGGCCACAGAGAAATCTCAGGGTCTTTTGTTGGTGAAACGTTGTTGTTGTTGTTGTTAGGTCCCGTCGAGTCGGTATCCGACACATAGCGACCCTCAGTGTTTTCAATGGCTAACTGTTTTGGGATTACCTTGGGAGTGGATTGCCAGGTCCTTCTCCCATTTTGGCGGTGCTGGGAATTGAACTCGGGACCTCAGAGACTGCAGCGCAGCGCTCTACCCACTGAGCTAAGTGCCGCTCTGCAGTCTCTGAGGTTCCGATGAAACATTGGGGAACTTAAAATGGAGGCCTTGGGTTAAGGTAAGCTGGGGTGGGGGTTCCATGCGCACCTGAGGCTCGTCGGGCGTTAACCTAAGCAGACCATCATCCCAGCCCTCGCTCCACCTGGAAGTTGTCAAAAAAAGAAAAGAAAACGTGGCATTTATTGAGTACAAATCATGTGTCGGGCACCTGCTGAAATCCATGGGTCATCTCATTTTATCTTCCAAAAACTCTGTGGAGGTCATTTTATAGAGACTCCTGATCATAAAGATATCTCCTTGCAGGTGGTGTCCCGCTAAGAGGTAATGGAGCATCAATTTAACTTTTTTTTTTTTTTTAAATCAGAGCTGTACACACACCTGGTTTGAAAACAACAACATGGTTTCAAAAGGTTTGTTGCAAAACACTCTCCTGTTGGGCTCTGAGCTCCCGGCCCATACCCCTTCCATTCCTCCTTCCCTACAGGTAACATTTTTCCATTCTTTAGCCAAACACCATAGCACAGATGGGTTCTGAGCTGCCACCTCTCCACCTTCCTGTCTCATGTGTGGCACCCTTGTTCTCCTGGGAAGGTGAGCCTGCCCACCCCTTTCTTCCCTCTACCTCTGCCACCAAACCACCATGGTGTCTGATCTTGTCAGATATTGGAAGCTAAGCAGGGTCAGGCCCCATTAGTACTTTGATGGGAGACCACCTAGGAGTACCAGGTGCTGTCGGCTTGGGAGAAGGACTTGGCAGCCCACTCTCAAAACAATCAGCCATTGAAAACCCAGGGCAATGAAGTGCTGACGACAGTGCCAGGCATGGCAGAGTGTCGGGTGGTGTTTCCTTCTGTTGTACATAGGGTCGCTATGAGTCAGACTCTACCCAACAGCACCTAATAACAACACCACCACCGCCGCCACACACTCCTATCCCTCCTGGTCATCCATCCTCTTCATGTGCTTATATCGTGATTTGGGTACAGCCATGTGCATCCTTTTAAGTACATAAGTGTTGTTCAAAGCTATGTTGTGTAGTAAGTTGTGATTACTGTTTATTGCACATTTTTTGTTTGTTTTTCCCCCATTTTCTCTATTTTGCCTGTTCATCACAAAGTCATTGGTCTTCACCCCCAAGACATCCTCTCAAGGAAAGCCTCCGCCAGCGCTTCTGACGGGGCCTCTGGTCCACACCATCCTCCTCCCAGAGCAGCCCACTGTGATCTGGGGGCTCCCTCTCCATCCTCCTGGGGTTCCCTTCTCTTCCCCACATGCCTAACTCATTTTGCCTATGTTCCCCAAATATTTTCCTCTTCCTTTTTTTTTTGCAGTACTGTGGGTTGAACCCAGGGGCTCACGCTTGTGTGCTTTACAAGTGCTGGACCACTGAGCTGCACCCCCAGCCCATTTTTTTTACTTTTTGAGACAGGGTCTCGCTAAGTTACGCAGACTGCCCCTGGTCTCACACTTGCAATCCTCCTGCCTCTGCCTCCCGAGCCGCTGGGATTACAGGCATGCGCCACTGCGCCCTGCTGGCATCTTAATTCTTCCTCTTCCTTGATTTATGCTCAAGCCCGTTTACTGGCCACCTCCTAAGAAAAAGCACCGGCAAGCGAGGTTTCAACAAAGGCATGTGTTGAATTGGCCACTCTGTTATCTCATGCTGCCTCCAGGCCAAGGCAGGAAATAACTTCTCTCCAGGGCTTTGGAGGCCTCAGCCTCAGCCCCTTGTCTTTTGGCTTCCAGTGTGTTATGAGAGGGCCCCAAACCACATTGAATCCTGATCTCTATATGAGACCTGTTTTTCCTTTAATTTTTTCGCATCCGGGAGTTTGGAGGATCTTCTGCTTGTCTTCAGAGTTCTGAATTTTCACCACTGTGTGCATTCCCACGGGCCTGCTCTTATCAATTGTATTTGGGCTACTTGTAAAGCTCTTTAGTTGGGGATTTCATGATCTGGAACATTTTCCAGAATGACTTTGTCATCTCCTTTCTCTGTCTTGTACTTCATTGTTCTTTCTTTCCAGAAACTCCAATTATTTCAGTAGTTGACCTCATGAACTCACTGCTCAATTTTCTTATTCGTTGTCTCTTGTTATTTCTTTCTATTCTATCTGGAAGCTCTCTGATCTTTTTTTGTCTCAATCTTTTTGTTGATTTTTTTTCACTTTTGTTATAATATTTTATGTTTTATCAGCTCACTTTTTCTCTCTTCTCTCCTCTCCTGGGGGATATTAATGATACGGCTTTTTTTTCTTTTTTCATAGATAGTCTCAGCTTGCCTTCAGTCTTCAGTCGCTTCCTCCTGTCCATTTGCTTTGTTCACTCTTGCCTGTGTCATTGCCTTTCTCAGCTGTACAGTGAGTTGTTTCTGTTCGCCTTTGAGCATGGAGTCAAGGGATTCTGGGCATTGCTGAGGACCTGGACTTGAGGGCTAGGGGTTCAGAGGGAATGGCTGGCCCTGGGTGGTGGCCGGAATATGACTCCCTGACAATATCTGTGGTTCTTTCCTTCCTCCTGGTGGTTGGATTCCCCAGGGAAGACGCACCTGTCTTCTTCCTGGAGAACACAGTCTTGTTGCCAGTCTCTGAGCACTGAGGGCCTCGGTCGCACATCTCTGGCCTTCTTCTGTAGTCTAAGGGGACGGAGTCTTGGCAGGCAGAGTCAGGGAGAAATCCAGCGCTCTTCCTGCCTGGTTGAAGGCTCAAGCCCAGCTCCTGGATCCTGTCTGCGCTCTGTCCTCCCCGGCCCCTGCCCCGGCTCTGTGTGCTGAGCCTCCTGAGTTCTCAGAGGCGACCAGCCAAGTTAGAGCTCAGCGCCAGTGGCTGCCCAGGCGCTCGCCACCTGTCCAGCTGCCTCCAGCTTCTAGAGGGTTCTGCAGCTGAGTTGTTTCCTCTCTTCTACTCCTCACAGTTTGGAGGGGTTTTGTGTGTTCGCTTGTTTTCATTTTTCTTAAAAACTAAAATCCTCCCACAAAAGTTTGAGCAGATTTGGGGGAGGCGTCACTTTGTCCCATGAAGAGCCTCCGGTTTCTGGGGCATTGAGCTCATCTCTTCCCTGAAGCCCCCCATTTTCTTTATTCAAGACTGAGACGTATTAGTAACAATTTGCTGGAATCCAAGCGGCTCACAGACCATTATGAGACTAAGGAAAGGGGCCGATATCAGAAGCTCAGGTGACAAGGGGCACGTTCAGAATCTCCAGTAATGACATCCAATGGCCCAGGGTGGGCGAAGAGTGCAGCCCCTCCCTGACACCCACGAGAACACATCACACGTGAGAAACAGACTGTGACGTGGGGGCTTGAGGTGCCTTATTCCAGACCGAAATCCCAGCAGACACTGGGAGGCTCCTGTGGGCAGTCTGCATTAGGGTCTAGCGTTCCATCGACTTCCAGACCAGAGGCACAGGCATAGGGGCCTCTCCTCTTATGTCCTTGGCTCTCAGCACTATCCCGATGAGGTCCCACGACTGTTCCAACCCATCAGTGTGCGCGCATGACCGCACAGCAGCCAGACCGTGTCTGGAGGAGCCCTAGGCTCTGAGCACCTACGCATCTCCATTGCTAGCTCAGAGTCTGATGCAGGTGAGCTTGGAGAGGGAGGGCTGGGGAAGCTGGCCCCAATGACAATCACCCCTTGTCACGATTGGCTCATATGTTTGATGGAGACCCCAGCCTGCTCCCAGCTCCTCTCTGGCAGTTGGAGGTTTTCTTCTGTTTGCCACAACTGGACTCTGAGCGGCAGGGCCTGTTTGGGCTGGAATTAAGCAGACACAGCAGATGCTGCCTGCAAGAAATTTTATACATTTCCTCTCTTAATCAGTTATTCGTGGCTGGCCACCGCAGTTCCTGACACTTCAGATGGTCAGTGGGGGATATGGAATGAAGAGAATTTCCCCTAGCTTTCCTCATTACTTGTTGCTGACTCCTGCAAGGGGCTAGTCGACTGCACGAATGAATGAGATATGGACATTCAGTAATAACATTAATAAGGACAACGGCTCAGCATTTATGGAGTCTAGTTATATACCACGTAGGTGCCAAGTCCCACATAGATCAGCATTTCTCAATCCTGGGATCACATTAGAGTCTCTGGAAATCTTTAAACCAAACTCTAGACCCTACCCCAGGCCAATTTAATTAGAAACTTTGATTTCATGGAAAACGTGCCCTTAGGGTGTAGCCAGGATTGAGAGCCACTGAAGTGGCTTTTTTTTTTTTTCATTCCACTGACCATTTTACTGCATAGATGTAACACAATGTCTTTAGCCATTTATCTATTGAAGGACATCTTGGTTGCTTGGTTTGGACAATTATAAATAAAGTGGCCATAAAATTTTATGTGGAGGCTTTTGCATAGAGTTTTCACCCCATTTGAAGAAATCTAACTATCATGATAACTGGATCACACGGTTAGATGATGTTTAGTTTTGTAAGAAATTGCTCCCCTGTCTTCAAAGCAGTTGTATAGCTTTGCGTTCTCCTCAGCCATGAGCAAATATTCCTATTTTTCCACACCCTTGACAGCATTTGGTTTTGCCAGTGTCTTGGACTTTAGCCTTCTAGTAGGTATGTGGGGGCTGTGATTTAGCTCAGTTGGTAGAGCACCCCTCTGCAGTCCCAGGTTCAATTCCCAGCACTGTAAAACTGGGAGAAGGATGTGGCAATCCACTCCCAAGGCAATCCCGAAACAATCAGCCATTGAAAACCCTATGAGGGTCGCTATGAGTCAGGCATGACTCGATGGCACCTAACAACAACAACAATAATAGGTATGTACCCTGGTTCATTGTTGTTTTGATTTTCAATCCATGATGGCAAGTGACATGAGGCATGCTTCCATATGCTTAGTTCCCACCTGTGAATCTCGGGTGGGGTGTCTGCTAGGGCCTTTGGTCATGTTTAAAACTGAGTGTTCATTTTTTTTTTTTTTATCGTTGAGCTTAAGAGTCCTTTGTATACTTTGGATACCAGTCTTTTATTGTATATGCATTTTGCAAATATTTTCTCCCCCTGTGGAGATCATCGTCTCATTGTTTTTCTTCTTTTGGTTTTCTTTTCTTTGTTTTTTGAGACAGGGTCTCTCTCTGTAGCCCAGGCTGGTCTTGAACTTGTGATTCTCCCTGCCTCCCAACTGCTGGAATGACAGTCATGTGGCCCCATGCTGCCAGGCCCTCCTCTTCTCATTTTCTCAATAGTGTCTCTCTCAGAGCGGATTTTAATTTCAGTGATGTCCAGCTTGCTGGTTTTTTCTTTCAAAGTGTTTAATTTGAGCCTGATGACTGGGCCCTGCCCTGGGTCACCTGTCCAGAGATGCCCCTCCTCCAAATGAGTGGCATGTTTCTAGGATCTGCTCTGCAATTTACAAGCTTCGTGCCATTTTTGCATTCTTAATTCTTGGGCATCAGTTAGGCATCTTAATTCTTTTTTTTTTTTCTTTTTTTTTTTTTTTTTGTAGTACTGGGGGTTGAACCCAGGGCCTCACGCCTGCATGCTCTGCAAGTGCTGGACCACTGAGCTGCACCCTCAGCCCATTTTTTTTTTTTACTTTTTGAGACAGGGTCTCGATAAATTACACAGACTGCCTCTGGTCTCGAACTTGTGATCCTCCTGCCTCCACCTCCCGAGCCACTGGGATTACAGGCGTGAGCCACCGCGCCCGGCTGGCATCTTAATTCTTGGGCATCCTGACCAGTTGCTACCCTTTCCTTTCACTTGTCCCAGATTCTGATGTTCATTTCCATTTATTTATAACTCTCTTCCCCCCCCATCTAGGTTAGATGCTCTTCCCCTGGAACCTCTCCCACCACTCCCCACCTCTCTTCCCACCTCTGGGTGCGCTTACCTCGGACTTGCTGTAATTTCATTGCAGTGCTTGCCTCTTGTGGGCGTGACCGTGCGTGCGTCTTTGAGCCACGGGCTGTGTCACTTACCGCAGCAACCATGTCCCACAGAGTGTTCTGGAGGTCAGTGGGGTCAGGTGTGGATGAGGGGCTTGGGGTCAAGGAGAGAAAGGACAGGTGGGCAGGATGAGAGAGAGGCCCCTTCGCCAATGCCCAGGAGGCGTGAGGGTGAGGGTGCTGCTGTGCTGGGGAGGCGAGGAGTCTGAGGGAGTGGCAGAGACGGGGAGGCAGAGGCGGGGCTGCCAGGGCTCAGGGTCCTCCCTCAGCTCAGCCCAGCCCAGGGAGCCTGGTGCCTGCAGAAGCGGCCAGAGGTTGGGTGTAGAGGTGAGAGTTTCACAGTTCTCCTGGGGCCCCCAGCTTCCCTTCCTTCTCCTGTTTCTCTCGGCCTCTGGTCTTGCTAACTGATCACCTTATTTTCCCTTCCTTCAAAACCCCACGGGGGTGATCATCAGAGAGGCACGTGGCAGCTCTGCTCTTCCTGCCTGTGGTCGCTGCCCTCGCTCGCAGCCGATCAAGGATCACTTTCAGTTCACCTCTGAAACCTAAAGGCCAGATGCAGACCCCGCCAACCACCCGGTGGGCATGCGGTGTTGCTAGGAAGTCAAGTCCGGGGGGCGGCAGCAGCCAAACCTCAGGCCATGTGTGTTTGTGGATAAGACACAGAAGTTACGGGACACAGTGTACACAGATGCGTTAAAAGATGGTACGCGTTTTGCTTGGCGTGGTGGTCCGCAGTTATAATGCAGCCACTGGGAGGTAGAGGCAGGAGGATCACAAGTTTTAGGCCAGAGGCAGCCTACATAACTTATCGAGACCCTGTCTCAAGACAAAAAAATATGAAAGGGGGCTGAGAGTGTCCTTCCATGGTAGAGTTCTTGCAAGAGTGTGCACGATGCCCCGGGTTCAGCCTCCTAGTTCCACATTAAACAAAAAATAAACAAACAAAAAAGCATACATCTAAGGAATTATTGGGCTGGAATTTAGCTCAGTTGGTAGAGCACTGCTCTGCAGTCTCTGAGGTCCCGAGTTCGGTTCCTAGTACTGAAAAATGGGAGAAGGATGTGGCAATCCACTCCTGAGGCAATCCCAAAACAATCAGCCATTGAAAACCCTAGGAGGGTCACTATGAGTCAGGCACAAATTGATGGCACGCAACAACAGCAAGAAATTATTATTGGGAAAATTTAGGCACTTAGAGAAGTTTTGGCAAAACTGGTAGGGACCTTGGAAAAACCTCAGTTGAGTGAACTGGCATAAGATTATTTCTACTCCCTGGGGAAGTTAAAGCCAGAGAGAACAGGAGTTAAACCAGCTTCTAGAGGAAAAAGTTCCTTGGAAAGACAGAGAAGACGACAGGCCTGAGAGAAAGGAAGGCGTTCATATGGCAGCCTGGGAGCAGGAGGAGAGAGGCAGAGAGAGAAGAGAGAAATGAAGTTAGGCTTTCTGACATGCCAGTCAGGAGGTGGGCAGGTCAGCCATGAAGAGCCATGAATAGCAGCGTTCATGGTTCCGAGGTGGAGGTCAGGGATTGCGTACGTCCATCCATGAGACTTTGGGCACCTGCAGATTTCTGTAGCTGCTCTGAACATGGCTATGAACTGCAGGCGACTGGATGCTGTAAACTGTGGACATTGTAGATTTCTGTGGATGTCTGGGCTCTGCAGACTCTGCTGAGAACAGTGGAAGCTGGAAACTTCTGGACCCTGTGTTGATAGGGAAGGACTTTGGTGGCTTTTAAGTTCCTGTCTCCTTAGGGGGACAGATAATACTCCCCTCTTTGACCTTGTCTTGAGGTGTGTCAGGCTTGGACCACCTCTTGGCCTGGGCTCTCCTGCCTGGTCTGTAAAACAGATCTTCCTGCTGGGTGCAGTGGTGCATGCCTGTAATCCCAGTGGCTTGGGAGG
The DNA here is from genome assembly GCA_007922755.1 of Pedetes capensis. NCBI lineage: Eukaryota > Metazoa > Chordata > Mammalia > Rodentia > Pedetidae > Pedetes > Pedetes capensis. The sequence continues at coordinate 32,797 of VMDO01004639.1, read as the reverse complement.
TGGAGGCAGGAGGATCACAATTTCGATACCAGAAGCAGTCTGTGTAACTCAGCAAAACTCTGTCTCAAACAATAAAAAAAATGGGCTAGGGGCGCAGCTCAGTGGTCCGGCACTTGCAAAGCATGCAGGTGAGAGGTCCTGGGTTCAACCCCCAATACCACAAAAACAAAAACAAAAACAAAAAGCCCCCAGATCTTCCTCATTACTGCAGGAGTCCTGCTTCAAATGAGAATCCCCTTTCCTAGCCTGGATCTGGGACATGGAGGCACCTGTGGCCTTCAGTTGCAAACAGGGTTCTGGTTACAGATTAGGCCATTGGTAAAGGTGCTACGGTTTACAGGTCAGATTATCAGAAAAAGGATATTGTTCCCTAGCAACCATGCTATTGGCAGGGATTTTCTCTGACCACCAGACCAAAGTCTTCCTCTCAGAGGAAGTTCACGTTGACACTCATGTCTCAGGGGTCTGGGAAGCAAATTGCTGGGAAATAGATGGCTGCAGAGGCCTCTTTATTCCCTTTCTTCCTTCCTAGTGCCCTCTATCAGCAGGACTATCATTGGTTTTGGTAATAACCTTCATTTCACAAGCCAGACACTTCCCTCATCCTTGTTGTTGTTGTTAGGTGCCGTCGAGTCGTGTCCAACTCATAGCGACCCTTATAGGGTTTTCAATGGCTGACTGTTTCGGGATTGCCTCGGGAGTGGGTTGCCACATCCTTGTCCCATTTTTGTGGTGCTGGGAATCAAACTCGGGACCTCAGAGACTGCAGAGCAGTGCTCTACCAGCTGACCTAAATCCTAGCCCCGCCTCTTATCCTAGAAAGCTTATATTTCTCAGGCTGTTGGCTGGCTCCACTTGTGCCTAATTGCTCTAGTCATGGGCATAATAATGAAGGGAGCAGGCTACCAGGAGGGCGAGGAGGGTTGTGGCACAGAGGGGAGCAGGCGTCTACTTTCCCAGAGGGGAAGCCCTGTCATTTGGTGCCGGAAATCTCCTACAGCCTCCAGGCCCCATTCGTGTCAGCCTGGAGCTTCCATGTGGGAGGCAGCGGAAGGTAAATGGCTGTCGTGGAGGTCGCTCTTCATCTTCATGACACTTCCACCAAGGTGATTTCCTCTGTAAACACAGAAAGTGATTTTATCAATTGCTCTTTGGCAAGTGATGGGGGCTGTTTATTTGTGCATTTATTATTATTTTTTTAATAGCAGCTAAATCATGGCTTGGGCTTTTCAGAGCTCAGCAAGTTGTCATTATTAAAATCAAAGGTTATTAGTTTCCATGCCAAACAGTCCATCAGTGTGAATACTTTGCTGGCTTCATGAAGAAAAGTCTCTGGGTCCTAGAGGCACAAGTGACCTGACCTGGCAGAGGGGCTGGGGCTGGGGCTGGGCCACCTGTTGCTCCTATAGGTTTGTTTTCTTCCTTCCTTCCTTCCTTCCTTCCTTCCTTCCTTTCTTTCTTTCTTTCTCTCTCTCTCTCTCTCTCTCTCTCTCTCTCTCTCTCTTTCTCTCTTTCTTTCTTTCTTTCTTTCTTTCTCTCTCTCTCTCTCTCTCTCTCTCTCTCTTTCTCCCTTTCTCCCTTTCTTTCTTTCTTTCTTTCTTTCTTTCTTTCTTTCTTTCTTTCTCTCTCTCTCTCTCTCTCTCTTTCTCCCTTTCTCCCTCCCTCCCTCCCTCCCTCCCTCCCTTCCTTCCTTTCTTTCTTTCTTTCTTTCTTTCTTTCTTTCTTTCTTTCTTTCTTTCTTTCTTTCTTTGTGGTAGTGGGGGTTGAACCCAGGGCCTTGTGCTTGCATACTCTGCAAGTGCTGGACCACTAAGCTGCATCCCCAGCCCATTTTTTTTACTTTTTGAGACAGAGTCTCACTATGTTTCGCACACTGCCTCTGGTCTTGAAATTGTGATCCTCCTGCCTCCACCTCCCAAACTGCTGGGATTACGGGCGTGCACCACCATGCCTGGTACCTACAGGGTTTCAAAGTAGGAGTAGAGATGAACAGGCATCTTTGAGCGGAGCCATCATGCTATGAGCGCGGCAGGTGTGTGGTGAACAGCCACAGGACAGAGACCAGGCTAGACCCTGGCAAGCGAAAACACTCCCAATAGCCCACTTCTCCTGACTCTTCCTGCCTGGGCCCTCCGACAACCCCGTTCCTAGGCTTCTTCACTCTCATCTTTACCTTTCTGCAGCCGCTGATGTTTATTTCTCTGTCTGTCTTACTATCTGTACTGTTTTATGGCCTATGACCTACAGCCATAGTACCCGGGGATCTGATCCCTTCAGATCTCAGAAGCTAAGCAGGGTCGGCCTGGTGAGTCCTTGGATAGGAGACCACCTGGGAACACCAGGTGCTGCAGCCTAGGGAGGAGGACCTGGCAATCAACCATTGAAAACCATATGCGTAATAGAGAAGCACTGACATCGTCTGGGGCATGGCACAGTGTCAGAGGGTGTTTCCTTCTATTGTATCCAGGGCTGCCGGCAGGCGGAGCTGACGCAATGGCACCTAACAATAACAACATGGTACTGTTCGCTCAAACAGTGATGGGAGCAAGGGAAGACAGACTGCACTGTCTAAAGAAATGGGCAAGAATGTTGGTCCCTATATTTCCAGCTGCCTGCTGCTGCATGTTCTAGAATCATTCCAAAATAGCAGGGAGAGGGTGGAGGGATCTAGGTCTTTTATGATCTCTCAGGACCTCACTGTCCCATTGCTAAATTTCCACATGGTTTCTGGTCTTTGGACAAAAGCTGGGTGTGTTTTGAGTGTGGTAAAGTGGGGGGGGCAGGGCAGGAAGATGATGCCAGTGAGCCCAGCCTTTCCCCTATAGTCCCTCTACCTCCAGGGCCCTGGGGACCCTAGGAACCCAGGCAAAGCCAGTTGTCCAGATGATTCCTCAGGCCTTTCGCAGTTTTGTGCTTTTCAGATCTCTAGCCACCTGGGGTCCAGGTCTCAGGTCCACTGCTTCCTTAGCCTCCTCCGTGCATTGGAGCAGGCAGACTTCACCCAGTGCCGCCCTCCCTGCGGTTCCTTGGGACCCCCTTTTGCAGCAGGCTCCCTGAGGGAGGAGCTGGCTGCCACCCTGAGGACTGGCTGCCAAGTCTGACCCCTTCTCCACTCCCAGTCCCCCTGCCTCCTTCTCTCTCCTCCCCGCACTTACCTATCAACCCTCGCCTACACAGCGACAAGTCTGGGCACTTCTGGAGGCTTTCTTGCAAATTGCTGCAGATCTCGCTCCTCCCCTACGGCCGTCTGTCTTCTACTGCAGCAGTTGGGATGTGGCTACCAGAGTCAGCCTCTTAGAATAGACCTTTTCATGTGTCATGGTTGCTCCTCTTTGTTGTTGTTGTTGTTAGGTGCCGTCGAGTCGGTATCTGACTCATAATAACCCTCATAGGGTTTTCAATGGCTGACTGTTTCGGGATTGCCTTGGGAGTGGATTGCCAGGTCCTTCTCCCATTTTTGCGGCACTGCAAATTGAACTCGGGACCTCAGAGACTGCAGCACAACGCTCTACTGCTCCTCTTTATGACCCACAAATTCCTGGGCTGGCCTTAGGGAGGGAAATGGTGGGGCCAGAAAGTTTAATGCAGAAGAGTGGAATTGAAGCTAACCAGCATCTCACTGTGCCACCCGGATGCAGGGATTCTCTTAGAAAGGCTTTGCCACCATGCCCAGCCAAAGGCTCCAGGGAACTCTAGCAGGCAACATTGAAGGGAGCGCTAGGATTTGCATGAGCAGAAAATGCCCATCTTATATCACTGTTTGGGCTGGGATTTAGCTCAGTGGGTAGAGCGCTGCGCTGCAGTCTCTGAGGCCCTGAGTTCAATTCCCAGCACCGCAAAAATGGGAGAAGGGCCTGGCAATCCACTTCCAAGGCAATCCAGAAGCACTCAGCCATTGAAAACCCTATGAGGGTCACTATGAGTCGGATACCGACTCAAGGACACCTAACAACAACAACAACAACAACATATCACTGTTTTCTCATACATCGTAGGAAAGCATCATTTACACTTGAAAGGGATGGTTGCTGTTTTTTAAATTCAAACACTGGGTTGTGGTTTAAGCAAATTAGGAAGTGATTTTTCAAAATGTATACAGAGTCTTGAGTCTGACACACAAAGCCTGCCCAAACTCCAGGTTATTTTGAGAGACTATCCTAATAAGATGAAGCATTAGAAATAGCTTAAGGAGTGTTCCACGTTTTAACAAGCAATGCGTGTGGTACTTTGCTAAGTGAAAAACACAGTTTCTAAGAAAAGAATGTGAAATATGATTTCCTTTTGTGAAGAAAGGAGCCAGACACGGTGGTGCACGCCTGTAATCCCAGCCGCTCAGGAGGCTGAGGCAGGAGGATCGCAAGTTTGAAACCAGAGGCAGTCTGCGTAATTTAGTGAGACCCTGTCTCAAAAAGTAAAAAAATGGGCTGGGGGCGCAGGTCAGTGGTCCAGCACTTGAAAAAGCATGCAAGTGCAAGGCCCTGGGTTCAACCCCCAGTACCACACACACACACACACAAAAGGCAGCACATGTTGACAGCAAAATACCTGGGAAGATGCATCAGCTTTACATTTTTCCTGCTTTGAATTATTTGTGGTGCTTACATCGAATATTCACATGGAAAGAAGAAACAAGCAATAAAAATTCCTACTTTTATGCAACTCTTGGTGGGAACCCATGCTTCACTTTTAAAGAAGTCTTGTGAAAAAATCCAACCTGGGTCCGATAAATGTTCTAGCTTCAGCAACAAACTTCCAGGAGATACGAGGGAGAGAAGAGTGAGTTTGGGACCCCACAGGGACATAGTCAGCAAAGTCCAAATTGTACAGGACAAACAACCTGCTAAATCAGAGATAGCAATCGAGAAAAAGATCAGGAGAGATATAGAAATAGAGGAAGATAGGGAAAGAACGGAAGAGGGAGAGAGAGAGACTGTGTAGAACTTAGAAATTACAAGAGACTGCTGGGTGTGGTGGTGCACGCCTGTAATCCCAGCGGCTCAGGAAGTGGAGGAGGGAGGATCGCAAGTTTGAGACCAGAGGCAGTCTGTGTAATTTAGCGAGACCCTGTCTCAAAAAGTCAAAAAAATGGGCTGGGGGCACAGCTCAGTGGTCCAGCACTTGCAAAGCATGCAGGCGCGAGGCCCTGGGTTCAACTCCCAGTACCACAAAAAAAAAAAAAAAGAAATTACAAGAGACTTCTGTCAGCCAATTACTTTATGAACCTTTCTTGCATCTTGACTCAAACAAAGAAAGTCCTTTAGGCCACTCACTGGACCCCTGGAGAGCACACTCTGATCTGGTAACTAACGATATGAAGGAATTCATGTTCATCTTTCAGGCGTGATACCATGTTATGTCTTTAAAGTCTTTGAAAGACTTTCCAAGGTCTATCATCGTAAATCTCTCCATTGGAACCTAAGTTCTCCAGGATTTGTTCTGAGATCACATGGGGAAGGCGGGCCTAGGAGAGAGAGGCCCAGGCAAGCAGGCTCAGCCCTGAGAGCTGAATGCGAAATAATGAAGCTGGGTGGGGTTCGGGGGTCCTGGAATTTCCTGCCACCCTCTTTGCTTTTGTTGTGTGTTGACCGGTTGGTTCCATAGTGGCAAAGTGTGAAGGAAGCTGCTTTGTTCTTCTGGGATGACTTGGCCCGCCCCTCACACTAGAGGTCTCCGCCCCCTGCCCCGGGGGCTTTCTGCACCCTCTCCCCGCTGCTTGCTGCTTCTTCCCACTTAATTATCTGCACAATGCCAGGGCTCGATGCGCTGGAACTTGGCCTCCTTGCCAAGGCACCACGAGGCCTTTCCATTGTGAACAGCCTTCTCTGGAGAGCACCTGAGGACTGGAACTTTCCATGGCAGGGAGCCCCTTCTCTCATGCCCTGGCTGCAGCAGCCTGTGCCACTTGGTGTGGCCAGCAGGACAGGAAGCCACCTTGTCAGTTCAGGTACATAACCAGCTAAATCCAAATGATTAGCCTTAATACGATTTTAAAACAATTATGGAGCTAACCGGATGCAAATGAAACAAAATGAACCTATAAATATATGTGTTTTTCAAATTAGTAATTGGATTTTTTGATGATCTTTGGCGTGACATTGATAAGCTGCCTCTCATAACAGTCTAATTAGGCAATATGTAAACTTTGGCATTCGGTTCTGTCCTACTGGCTTTTTCGAATGATGTTTGTAAAATTTGCAATTTCATATTACAGATTAAAAATTAAAAACTGCAGGAGGCTAACATTAAAATGAGAATTCATTTCAGGGAAAGCCCTGTAGACAAAATTCACCCTAATAGAATTGTGCATAAGGGGCTGCAAATCACGATGTATAGTTACACAGGGGAAAGCTTGTCAAAACCAGTATTGTTGGTCTGTAGTTCTATTCACAGTATTAAACCCATCAGCAAAGCCACTTTGGGGAAAATGTGAACATTATCAAAGAACAGTAAATTAGCAAGAAATTAAAGCATATACCCTTGCATTTCCAAAACAAAAGATCCCTTCATTAAAAACCTTTCATCAGTGGTTTAATATTCATAGCAGTAATTTGCATAACTAAATCAGTTTTCACTGATGAGAGACGACCAAAGTTTTTTCACTAATTTCTTTTTTGAATGAGCTCTCTAGTTTTTTGATTAAAATTTCACACCAGTAGTTGAACAGAATTGAATAGGCAGCTTAGCCATATTTGCAAGTGTCATCTCTTAAAACACCAGATTAAATGTTACTTCTTAGAAAGGAAGGTATTGTTCAAATAGCTTTGTTTACCTTAACTGTGTATATTTTTCTTGGCTTGAAATTTAGTCCTCGTATTAAAAAAAAAAATAAAGCCTTAGAATCAGCAGAACCAAGTGGGCTCCACTTGGGCTCATTTCCTGTTCCTTTTGAACCTGTAGGTAGGCACTGTGTAAAGTGGGCACTGTGACCTACTAATTAAGGCAGAGCCATCTGCCCACAGTATGCACTCATAATTCCAATATCTTGGTGAAAGGGCAATAAGCTAGCAGTGTGATTCTTCTCTAAAGATAAGGTGGTTTTCCTGGTGGAAAAGGGAAAAGGCCAGTTGTTCACACCCGGAGACTGTGACCTGAGCAGGGCTGGCAACTGGCTTCACAGGACCCTTAAAGTGCGCCTGGGGTTGCTACATTTTCTGAAAACGGCAAGATGAAACAAAGTGGTGATGAGGTGCAGTGCTTGGGTGCTTTTTACCTGACAGGGTCTGTTAGGCTAGGAATTTAACCCGAGTTAAAAACAACCTCCCAGGGCTGGGCTACGTAGAGGTCAGTAGCAGAATATGTGCAGCCTATTTGTTGTGAATTGGTAGAGCACCGCTGTAAAGTCTGAGGTCCTGGGTTCAATTCCCAGCACTGCAAAAATGGCGGGCGGATGTGGCAATCCACTCCTGTGGCAATCCACTCCTGAGGCAATCTGGGAACAATCAGCCATGGAAAACCCTATGAGGGTCGCTATGAGTCGACACGCCTCGATGGCACCTAACAACAACATGTATGAGTGTGATCATTATCCTCTCCCTTTCAAACAGAGGGGTGCCCAAGCACATCTTGGGGGTGGGGGGAAGGCAGTCACATGACTTTCGTGAGCCATGGGTAACTTTCAGACTTTAAAAAAGCCATATAACTGGAAACACCAGCTGCTCTCCGGAGTAGGAGCTTGGTCCACACCTCAAAGCCCTGTTCTAAAGGGTTAGTCCTCTCTTGCTGGCCCGACTTCTCTGTCCTAAGATAGCTGATGATTTCCTGGTGACGTGTACGTGTTTTTACCCGTTGTATTTCTTGATACCCGAACCAAGAGATTTAGCCATTGACGTAAATATGAGGACCTGAGGACTAAATCTTTGAACTGTGCTTAAGATGCCTTCCTCACAGAGCTCTGCTACATTCAGAATGTTCATGAGGAACCAGCGGGAGCCCCGGATTCTTCTTCTATTTCATGAGGGCCTTGACGCTGGTCCTCTTTGTGCTCTGGATCACACACATGGCCCAGTGATACGACTCTCGTCCAGGAGTTCTCTGACTGCGAAGGAAGCCCCTTAGCGCAGATTAGGTTGTTAAGACCACACGAGGCCAAGTTACACATTTTTTTTTTTCTTACCAGATGATTAAGCTGGTGTGTGGACTCGTTAGCCTCATGCAGCCTAGACCTCCCCGGTAGCTTGGCTTGAACCTCTCTGACATTGGTGAGAAGAGAGCCCCTTTCACCAGAATTTGGCTTAAGATACAGCTCTTCTCCTTTTGGCAGACCATCCATTCTCATTTCTGTGCTTGTTTCTCTTAAACAGGAATTCCGATGCACTGCTTGTTGTGACTGTATATGTGGGTGCCTGATCCCTGGAAGGTGGAGTCACAGACAATGGATGGCTCTACCTTTCCTGTCGTTGTTGGGTGCCATTGAGTAGGTTCGACTCATAGCAACCCTATGTACAACAGAATGGAACACCATCTGACACTGTGCCATGCACACCATCTTTTTATGTTTGAGCCTATCGTTGCAGCCACTATATTTCTTCTCATTTTGAGTCATGCCACATCAGCAAAAAGGAGGTCCCAGGGGCTTGACTCCATTCCCATCATGATGGTTGACTCTATTCTCTACTTTGAGGAGGGAACTCTTCCCTAGTTGTCTTTTGATTGCCTCCCAACTTGGGGGGTGATTTTCCAGCACTATATTTGACAGTGCTTCTCTGTTATTGATATGGGTTTCAATGGCTAATTGTTTTAGAGGTGGGTTGCTGGGTCCTTCTCCTCAGTCTGTTTTAATCTGGAAGCTCAGCTGAACCCTGTCCACCATGAGTGGCCCTGCTGGCATCTGAAATAATGGTGGCAGAGCTTTCAGCATCACAGCAACATGCAAGCTCCACGGCATGACAAGCTGACAGGCACGTGGGGGACCTGTCTTGTAGGGACTAATAAAATGCTAGGAGTAAAGGTGGCAAAGAAGTGAGATGGAAGGACCACTGCTAGAGGGTGTGACACGTGTGGCCTGTCCCTTGAGTTGTAGAGAAGGCACCACGGGGGTAACCCTGGCCAGCCCTGCATAGCACATGGTATCTAACAAGCCCTGGAGCCTCTCTGAGCCCAGAAAGTGCTGTCACCCTTCTGCCCTCCATGGGGGTAGTGAGGACCAGCCAAGGATACTGAGGAAGGGGCTTAGGAGACCTCCATGGGCTAAGCCCAGGTGGGCTTGAGATGAGGCCAAATCAAAGAAGAATGTCTGGAGAACCACCTGGGAGCATAGGAAGTGGGATTGTGGGTACACGGCGCCTTCCTGCTTTTCTTCCCCTGCTTCTCCTAATTCCTGAGCCATCCATATGTGACATTTCTGAGAGGGCATGCTCCCTGTACAGCCACAGATGATCAGGGGACCAACCAAAAGGTGTGTTTGGTATGTTGTTGTTGTTAGGTGCCGTCAAGTTGGTATCCGACTCATAGTGACCCTCATAGGGTTTTCAATGGCTGACTGTTTCGGGATTGCCTTGGGAGTGGATTGCCAGGTCCTTCTCCCATTTTTGCGGTGCTGGGAATTGAACTCGGGACCTCAGAGACTGCAGAGCAGTGTTCTACCAACTGAGCTAAATCCCAGCCCTGTTTGGTATGTACAAGGTATTAAATAGAAATTTTTCACTGGAGTGGGGGAGAAAGTGGGCTACGAGGGAGAGAAAAAGTGGAGTCACGGAAGACAAACATGGATAATGTGACCACAAAGGCAAGATGGGTGTTTGGGAGTGAAGCTCAAGTGACAATCCAGAGCACATCGTGTCTGTCCCCTGCCTTCTGCTGCTCAGCCTCCTTCAAGATCCAGTGTGGGTGTCCTCTTCTAAAGTCACCTTTGCTTTTGGAATTAGTTTGGGAGCGAAGTTGGCCACTAAGCACCATTAATTCTACTAAGTCCCAGTGTCCCATGCCAGTGTCCACTTCCATTGGAGCTGAGGATGGCACCGCCAGTGGCCCAATTTCATGACCACACAAATTGCCAGGTCTCGAAGAACCCTTAGATCGCAGCATCGTTGACGCTTGACGCTTCTAATCTCTGACACCCTGCCAGCTCAGGAAAGATTTCATAATTAAAAATGTAAAAATGTTAATTACCTGAAGATACTTCCTGATGGGTAGCACTGATCAGGAGGGAAATTGATGGTATTAAAACAGGGAAAATTATTAGATTAAGCAATATTCATGGGAAATGGAGCTCGCACGAGCTCTGTGTGTGGTCATGCATGTTTGGGGCTGTTCTCTGTGTTAGGTTTTATCGGGAGAAGAGAATGCATTCAACCAAGAAAATCGGATGCAATGAGTGGTCAGTAAGAAGGGCAACCCTTCCTGGTCAGCAAAATGGCTGGAGATGCAGTGGGGAGAAGGAAAAAGAGTCAGCAAAGGACACACTTGTGGCTTGTGAGAGAGATTCTTCCCAGCAGCTGGGTTGAGGTCGGGCGGGAGAGAGATGAGAGGTTGTTTCCGTGGGAGATGGGATGCCTGGAAGGGACATCGCCAGCCCTCCTGGGTTCCTGGCTGCCTGGCAAACTTAGGCCAAGGGCCAGAGAGTGCATCGTTTAGGCTTTTGCAGGGGCAAACCTTCTGTTGCAACTCTCAGCTCTGTTGTTGGCCATTCAAAAGCACCACACACAATTCACACACAAATGGCAGTGGCTGCATGCCAGGCAGACTCTACTTACAGATGCTAAAGCTTGAGGTTAATGCAATTTTCATGTGGGATGAAATCCTCTTATTTTTTTTAACTTCTTAGGTAAACTCCATCTTTAGCTTGTGGGTTGGATTTGGTTTGTAGACCATAGTTTGCCAGCCCTTGGCGTACGGGAATATCCTAGAACGTTCATTGGAAAATACCCTTCTTGATCAGTTTCATCTATTTTAAATCCTAGAACTTGAATTTGTTCTATTGTTTGGATCAAATGGCACCATTAATGAGATGGTCTCCTTCATAAGAGGCTTCAGTGGGTCACAGGTGATAATTCAATGTGAATAATCCAAGACAATCAATAATACAAGTTGAAGTCAAGTTGCATAATGATTTCTGAGAATCTGAATGACAATTTTATGAAATTTTGCTGTGTCATCTGGTTGGCATAATGCATTGCTTAGATAAATGCTCATTGGGGACATTCATTCATTCTTTCACCCATGGACTCATATATTCATTCACTGAATGAACATTAGTTGCAGACCTCACTATGCAGCAAACACTGCCTTATATCCTGGAGACCTCGCTGTGAGGAGGTTAGCGAAAGCTGCTGGCATCAGGGAGTTCACAGTCTGACGGGGTAGACTGATATTGTTGTTGTTGTTAGGTGTCGTCGAGTCGGTATCCGACTCATGGCGACCCTCATAGGGTTTTCAATGGCTGACTGTTTCGGGATTGCCTTGGGAGTGGAGTGCCAGACCCTTCTCCCATTTTTGCGGTGCTGGGAATTGAACTCGGGACCTCAGAGACTGCAGCGCAGTGCTCTACCAACTGAGCTAACAGTGAAGTGCTCAGACTGATATTAGCAAACACAAATGCAAATATCTATATCGTTATGCAACTGCTACGTGCTATAGGTAGTGTCTGTAGTAGTGCCTCAGCCCCATGCCTTGGGCCTCTAGGGGAGGCTGACCTCTGGCTCCAACACCGGCTTCGCTGGGCCCGAGGGCTCTTCCTGCCTCCTGGAAGCCCTCCTGGCTGCAGCAGGCACAACATAGCTTAAGTGCGTAGGAATGAACGCCCCGGCCCACCTCAAGTGGGTTTTAGGAGAGGCTCCCTTGCTCCTTGAGTGGCAAGGTCCTGAGTGCCTGTTTCTCATGGTTGCTCAGAGATCCCCAATGGGACTGACCTCTCGTCACCTACCTTGGTGGCTGGCTTAGAAACACAGATATGCAGAGTGCCAAAGCAACTTATAGTTGCTTGGTTGGATGGAGGAAGCAATTTTTAAACTGCAGCTGGTGGATCAAGTGTGGCCTTGCAGGGGGAGGTGGAGACAGGGGCATGCCCATGGGTGTCTGGGGATGGTCCTGGGAAGGACTGTGAGGTGGGAAAGGCCCTGTGCTGGGATGAAGGGGACCGAGGGCTTTGCTCTCAGGGAGCTGGCAGTCAGTTATACTCAGACTCCTAGCAAAAGACATTTCTGTAATGTGACTTTCTCATCTTGCCTTAGCCACCACCCCGAGAGGGCTGAGGTGGCGCGTATTTGACATATTAGAGGGAGTTGCAGGAAAGTCAAAAGTCCATGGAAACACTGGCCCTTGGTTTTTAGCTCCCTGGGATTTTTCCACCTGTGATGGTGGTGGTGCCCAAGCCAGAGCAACCTGTTTGCTGTGCAGCCTGCTCACACCTTGATTTGAACCTGATAAAGTTGATTCTGAGCTTCTGACATCCAGAACTGAAAAATAACAAATCTGTGCCTTTGTGAACTGCTAAGTCTGTAGTGACTTGTCACAGCAGCAGGAGGAAACTCATACGTTGACATGTGAGCCTCTGATCTACACTCTGTTTTGACCTCCCCTTTCTAGAGGAAACTGAAGTCGGTTTAGGTAACAGGGCTAAGTTAAGGCAATGAGGTTCTTTGTAACGTGTAGCATATCTAAAAAGAGGCAAAGCTGGATTTGGACCAAGGTGTGTTTATCTGAAGTTTAATATCAAGTAGAGGCAAAAAATATCATCTCCTCATTCCCATTTGCATTCCCTCAATTTTGCTTTTTCATGTATTTATTGGCTATTTGTACTTTCTTTGGTCAATTTTCTACTCATGCCCATTATTAATTCTTTTCGATTTGTATAGGCTTTTTATATTCTGAGGATAAAACTTCCTTCCTTCCTTCCTTCTCTCTCTCTTTTCTCTCCTCCTCTCCCTCTCTCCCTTTCCTCCTTCCTCCTTTCCTCCCTCCCTTCCTCTCTCTCTCTCCCTCCCTCCCTTTCTTTTTTCTTTCTTTCCTTTCTCTCTCTCTTTCTTTCTTTCTTTCTTTCTTTCTTTCTTTCTTTCTTTCTTTCTTTCCTCCTTTCTTTTTTCTTTCTTTCTTTTTCAGTCTTTCTTTCTCTCTTTCTTCCTTTCACCGTTAAACCAGGATTCAACAATATAGCCCAGGCTGGCCTTGAACTCTTGATCCTCCTGCCTCAGACTCTTTAATAGTGGGTATCAAAGGTGTGCACTCCAAGCCTGGCTTTATGTTTTCTTTTTAAAATATTTTACCTTTTATTTTTTAAAGCTTAAGAATTTATTTTTTGCACCTTTAACTTCTGTGAAATTTACTTGGCATAGAATGATAGCTTGGGATCTAAATTAGTTTTTTTCCTTTCCTGAGTTCTCGTAATGTCTTGGCTCCCCGCCTGCCTTTCTTCTCCACACTGTTCCCTTTCCGTGCACTGTGCACACGTGCTCACTTCCTGTCACGTGATGCCATGCTCCAGGAAACAGGGTGGAGTGGTCTGATATGCTTCCTACCATCTTACCTCATGTTTTTGAGTTATTAATAGCTTACATTTCTGTCTCTTTACATTGTGCTTTTGATTGTTGTTTCATTTTAGAATATCTTTTATTTCTTTGCCTGTTTTCATTTTGGCAATAATGACAAATTTTCATTGAAATTCTTATAGTTAGAGGCAGCACCATGTTCATCTTCTAGGTAGATAGTGGCTACTCTCACTGCATTTTTTAAAACAAAATTAATATAATTTCATAGGTTACTTGATGATAATAAACTGAATACATGACTATTAAAATTGTCAGGCAATGTCAGAAAATGTAAAGAAGAGGGAAACTCATCCATCATCCTCTCAGTCAGAGATGAATGTGGCATAATTACAGATCCTGAATGTCTATGTACATGACCCTGTCATGCTGTGTGGTTGTATTTATTATTTGTTCAAGAAATATCTTAGATGTCCTTCTTGAACATAAATAAAACGATATCTTTATCCTTAATCACAACATAATTCTACCATATACATTTATCCATATATCCCCATTATATTCACTTATTTCCTTTTTTTACTGTTATAAACAATACCGTAATGAATATCCTGATTCTATTCCCTTGCTATGTGTTTCCACATGATGACATTTGAATGGGTTGTGTTACAAGTTGCCAAATTACTATCTTAAGCAGCTGGGCCATTTCGTGTTTCTACCAGCAACACAGAACCATCTCCCGTGCAATACTAGGTTCTATCAGTCTTCAGTCTCTGACAACTTGTTGTTGTTGTTAGGTGCCATCGAGTCATCGGTATCTGACTCATAGCGACCCTCATAGGGTTTTCAATGGCTGACTGTTTCGGGATTGCCTTGAGAGTGGATTGCCAGGTCCTTCTCCCACTTTTGCGGTGCTGGGAATTGGACTCGGGACCTCAGAGACTGCAGCGCAGCACTCTACCCACTGAGCTAAATCCCAGCCCCTCTGACAACTAGGTAGGTGAAAATGGTAGCTCATTATTATTATTATTATTATTATTTTTATTTTTTGCTGTACTGGGGGTTGAACCCAGGGCCTTGTGCTTGCATGCTCTGCAAGTACTGGACCATGAGCTGTACCCTCAGCCCATTTATTACTTTTATGAGTTTTTTTTTTTTTTTTTGAGATAGGGTCTTGTTAAGTTACGCAGACTGCCTCTGGTCTCGAACTTGTGATCCTCCTGCCTCCACCTCCCCAGCTGCTGGGATTACAGGCATGTGCCACTGTGCCCGGCTGGTATCTCATTATTTTAACTGATCTTCCCCCCATTATTAGGAGAGTTGAACACCATTTGGTGTATCCACCACATGCTTGCATTTTGTTTACATTCTGATTTGTATTTTTCTGTTGGGTAAGAATGAAATGGTATAGCTGAGTGCAGTGGCAATGTGTGTAATCCCAACTCAGGAGGTGGAGGCAGGAGGGTCATGAGTTTGAGGGCAGAGGCATCCCATGTAACTTATGAAGACCTTGTCTCAAGAAAAGTGAAGAAGGGGCTGGGGATGGAGCTTAGGTTAGAGCTCTTGTGAAGCATGTGCAAGGCCCTGGATTCAACCCTCCAGTACCACACACACACATAAAAGTGAAATGATGCCAATTAATGCTCCTTCTAAATGAGACAAGAATAACACTGCCCTTTTACACCCTATGTCTTTCTGTGGCTGGAGCAGGGGTCAGGAGAAATGGTGAACTGATGTCCTGTTCACCTGGAGTCCAGCTCTTCCTTACAAACTGTGGCTTGACCCTGGATGGCTTTAGTTTGGAGGTGGCACCTCCTGGAGATGCTGTTTTTGGGAATAATATTTGTTTAGCCATCTGAAAGGCACTCCCCGTGACTTGCGGGCTTGAATCCAGGGCCCCACGCTGCAGCAGGATGGCCCCCAGCAAATCTCCCATTGTAGCAAAAGAGGTCTGGGCAGCATGGCTGGACAGGGGCATGGGACTGGCTCTGCAAGCTCGGGGCTTCACTCTCCTTTCCCTACGTCACAGTGTCCCACCTTGGGTTGTCCACCTCCACTGCCTCATCATTATCACTGAGAGGATGGCTCAGAGTCGGGGTTCTCTGACTCTTTGTTCATCTACACACCCACTCATCAGACATTTACTACACACCTACCATGCACCAGCTAGGGTTTAGCTCCATTGCCAGAGTGCTTCCTCTGCTACTCTGAGGCCCTGGGTTCTATCCCCAGCACCACAAAAAATGGGAGAAGGACCTGGCAGCCCGCTCTGAAAACAATCCTGAAACAATCAGCCATCAAAAACCCAAGTGACTAGCAGAGAAGCACTGACATAGTCCCGGGCATGGCACAGTGTTAGGGAGTGTTTCCTTCTGTAGTGTTAGGCAGGACCTGTTACAAAATGGCACCTTCCTATAAGGTGGTGCCTTCTTCTACCCAGTCCTCAAAAAGCCCACCAAAACCTAACTCAAAATCTGCTCTGGCCTGGCAACTGATGACTACTTACTTTTTCCTCTTCCAGCCTAGCAGAACCCTCCATGCAACTTCTTCCTCTCTATCCTGATGTGACACATCAATTATCCCTTCGCCCTCCCACCTAGAGCCCATAAAAGCCTTGCCTCTTCTTCTCCCAGTAGGTGCTCTCTCCTTTGTTATAGACAGCCTCAGCAGCTTCTCTGAAATAAAAGTCTGTTAGAGTTTACAGGTTTTCAGCTTCTTAACTGACATGTAGTACATAGAGTTGCTATGAGTTGGACCCAAAATGAGAGTACTTAACCACAACCACGCCCCAGGCAGTGTCTAGTGCTGGTTTTGAATCCAGGCTTCTTTCTTACTGATCCTATTCAGGATACCATCTGGACCTCAATTTCTCCATCTGTAGGGTGGGAGTCAACTTAAGAATTTTGTGCAAATCAAATAAGGTGATGTGTGTGAGATGCTCAGCACAGTGCTGAGCAGATCTGAGATGAAAACTGATGTTTATTTGAGAAGAATTGTTTTAGGTTCTAAGTAGAAGGCCATAAAAATCCCCTGCACACTCCCTTGGGGCCTATGGC
>VMDO01004639.1:0-16223 GCA_007922755.1 Pedetes capensis | reverse complement strand
CTGGTTGTTTTATGTTGCAGACAAAAACGCAGGAGAAGCTGAGCAGCTGCATTTGATTTTTATGAAGTTATAGCACTTTTCCCTCTCTCTCCCATTGTTCTCAGGCTCATTGCTGCCCTTGGTCCCAGGTGCCTCCCACCTGAGAATCGGGAGCTGAATCCCCTGCAATTCTGGGAGATGTGCCCTGATTGAAGACGCGCAGAAAAGCCAGGGTGTCTGGGGTTTTGGAATAAAATTTCTTCTTCTGCCTACAACAGACTCGCGTCTAATCAAAACCCTTAATTAAAAAAAAATCTCAGGTACTTAATTTGATTTGCTTATTTGCATAATGTGGGAGGACAAAAGAAATCTGCTCCACAGTCTCCGTTTCTGCTGCAGGCCAAGGGGTGGCCCCTTGTGATCCGCCCCATAACCAGGGCTGGCCTTGGGGGAGATGGCAGCCTGCTTGTACCGGAGCAGGCAGGGGAGTGGTTGCTCCGTGTGTGGGAAGATTTCTGGAAATGTCTTTGTAGGAAAAATCTCCCCCACCTCCTACATTTTAACTCCTGTCTAAAAATGCACAGCTCTCTGAAAGTGGACTCCTCTTACTGATATTGTGCCTGGGTACAAATGGAATTAGATGTGAGAAGTGTTAGGGACAAGCTTGGCGAGGGAAAAGGTGCTGGGGAGTAAAGAGGGAGGGTCCCAGGGTGACATTTCTGCCAGCCTCCCGCGACACTGGCTTTCTATGATGGTGCATTTAGCTACCCTCATCAGAGTGCCTTGAAAGTGTCTAAGGACAGAAGTTCACATCAAATTTGTCCTAACGACTAATTACAAAGACCAACATGGATGAAGAGTCTCCTTTCAACAGCTCGGAGCGGGAGTTCCGGCACCACCCAGTTTGCCCAGAGCCTACTGGTCTCAGGTGAGCAGAGTCCAGCAATGCGCTTTCAGGCCAGCAGGGGGAGCGCCCGAGTCTTGAGGACGGGCAGGCCTGAAGGCAGCTGGAATTTATTCAGGAATAAAGAGAGCCGGGAAACTTGCCTCCTAACAAGCAGCTTTAAGGATCTGAAAGCTATTTACATTGCACATTAAGCGCTGCTCAGAAAACATGGTAAAAGCGGGCTCAGAACTTTGAACAAATGTTTGCATCCATTTTATTATTAAAAAAAAATCCCACTTAAGAATAGTTTTTCCCCTCAAATGGCTTGAATGATGGCTTCAAAGAGCTCTATTTCATGTCTTTTAATTTTGAATTATTCTCTTATCTGTAATAAAGCACCAGCCAAGCACAGAATTAGTATTCTGGAAGAAGGGACTTAATGAGCTAAAACATTTCTATCTGGGGTAAGGAGAGCGTCTTATCGCGCCTAAGTGTTTCACAAGAAATTTGCAAGGAAAGAGGCAGAATATTTGGTATGACTAAATGGGAAAAAATATGTTGGTCTCATCTCTTTCCTCGGCTGCACCGTAAGCCAGCTTGGGTGGCGAGGCCAAATTGTCAGCAAGTTCAACACAAAACAGTGCAAAACTTCCGCTCTTTATTTCAGCTAGGCAGAACTCTTTTATTAACAAGTTAAGCAAAAGCACAGCCTCTTTTTTCCCAGTTATGTTTCTGGCATCAGATGCTCTGTAATATATCATCATCTGCAGCGGGCGACTTTGGAAATAGCTGACTATTAGCAACTTAATTGCCCTTGAATATACAACGCGCACTTGTGCAGAGTGTTCGCGAAGAGGGCTGCCAACAGACAGTGAAATGAGAAAAAATGGCCTCCTGGGCTACGTCTGTATTGAAGTTTTAAAGAAAGAGGAGAAGAAGATGAGGCTGTAAGTGGAAGTTTTAGCAGGAATTTAACGACTATTTGTCACTCGATTTTAGGCACCTAGGAGATTTCTCCCTATGGTGAAAGGCAAGCCAATAGCTAGCATATGAATAAACAGGTACTCTGAGTATTAGCCAAGAATCTGTTAGTTCACTGACTTTGAATTGTAGGTATAAAAAAAGGCCTTTAAAATATATGTTAAATATTGTTGTTATTAGTGCTGTCGAGCCCATGTCCAACTCAGAGAGACCCTACGTACAAGGGCCAAAACACTATTGTCAGTGCTTCCCTGCTATTCATAGGGTTTTCAATGGCTGATTGTTTGGGGAGTGGGTTTCTGGGTCCTTCTCCAAAGCCTACAGCACCTGGTGTTCCCAAGGTGGCCTCCCATCCAAGGACTAACCAGGTCCAACCCTGCTTAGCTTCTGAGATCTGATGGGATCAGATGCCACAGTGCTATGGCCTTGTTAGGTTAGGTGCCGTCGAGTTGTGTCTGACTCAAAGCGACCCTCATAGGGTTTTCAATGGCAGATTGTTTTTGGGATTGCCTTGGGAGTGGGTTGCCACATCCTTCTCCCATGTTTGAGGTGCTGGGAATTGAACTCGGGACCTCAGAGACTTCAGAGCTATGCTCTACCAACTGAGCTAAATCCCAGCGCTACAGCCTTAGGCATATGTTAAATAGCAATAGCTTAATAATGAAGCATGGGGCTAGGAAATAGCTCAGTTGGTAGGGCATCACTCTGCAGTCTCTGAGGTCCTGAGTTCTATTCCTAGCACCGCAAAAATGGGAGAAGGATGTGGCAATCCACTCCCAAGGCAATCCTGAAAGAATGAGCCATTGAAGACCCTATGAGGGTCGCTATGAGTCGGGCACGACTCAACAGCACCTAACAACAACAACAATAATCATCCTTAGATGTGTGTTAATTTATAACGTTCTGAGAATGATACCTGGGATTAAATAAATGTCAGTATACACAGCAAGATCTTGATTGCATGCATGACTCTTGGATTTTGAAACCCTTCAGTATCCAGAAAAATATTAGCATGTTCTATGTAGACCTGTGTTTCACTTTGAATTACTGTTGATGTAAGATGTGAGATTGGCTAAAGTAATTTCTAGCACCATTCTGCACCATTCTTAAAAACCCTGTCCTTCCCTTGATCTGCCTTTGTACCTTTGTCAGAAGTCACCTGGCTAAATTTGTGTGGGGGTTTGTTTTGGGGCTTGACCCTGTCCCATTGCTCTATTGACTGCTTTAGCAGTCCATGCTGTCTTGATTACTGTAGTTTTATAATAAATCTTAGACTTGGGTAATGCCTTTCCTTTGATTTTATTCTACTTTTTCAAAATCTTTTTTTCTATTCTAATTTCCTTGCCTTTTCATAGACATTTTAGAATGACTTTGCTTTTATCTTTAAAAACTCCTAAAATATTGATTGAAATTATATGAAACTTAGAGGTAATTTGGGGGAGAACTAACAT
Source organism: Pedetes capensis (assembly GCA_007922755.1). Lineage (NCBI taxonomy): Eukaryota > Metazoa > Chordata > Mammalia > Rodentia > Pedetidae > Pedetes > Pedetes capensis. The sequence goes on along the minus strand of VMDO01004639.1, from coordinate 12,926 downwards.
CTTTACTATGTTGAGTCTGCAAATACGTGAACATATTATGTGCCTCCGTTTATTTTGGTCTTCTTTGGTTTCTTCTATTATTATTTATTTTCAGATTCTATATAGATTCATAATACAGATTTTGTACATGTTTTGTTAAGTAGATATTGAAGTCTCCCACTTTTTAGAAAGTTATGCTAAATGCTTACTTCTAAATTTTGATTTCTAATTGTGTGTTGGTACTATACAGAAATACAATTGACTGTATATGTGATATTGTACTCTGAGACCTTGCTAAACTTATTAGTTTTAGGAGTTTTGGGGAATGTTTGTATTTTCTAGGTAGACAATTATGTTGCATGTAAATAGGCCCATTTTTATTTCTTCCATTCTGACCTGGGTATCTTTTGTTTAAGTCTTCTTAGGCTACTATAACAAAATACCACAGACTGGATGGCTTAAACAACATAAACAGATATTCCTACAGTTCCAGAGGCTGGAAAATACATGATTAAGATACCCACAGAGCTGGTGTCTGGTGAAGGTTACAGACAGACACTTTCTCTGCTTTCCCTTCTTATAGGGGCACTAATTTTATTAGATCAAGACACCATCCTTATCACCCCATTTAGCATCAATTACTTCGTTAGAGGCCCCATCTCTAAGTCAAGTCACATGAGGGTAAAGTCTTTAACATATGAATTCTGGAGAAGCATAAATATTTATTCCATATTTTTATTCCGTTTTTTTCCCTTCTTACATTGGCCAAGGCTTCTAGTATTACATTGGAGAGAAGTATGAGAGGAGGCACTTTGCCTGCTCCTTGGTCTTGAGGAGCTGTTTATTCTTTCAGATTAAATGGTGCTTGGTGGATATGTTTTTGTAGATTCCTTGTATTAGGTTGAGGAAGTCCTTTCTAGTTGTAGTTTTCTGAGAGGTCTTGTTTTTTAAATTACAAATGTATTTTGAATTTTTTCAAATGCATTTTTTTGTGTCAATTTATACAATCATGTGGTTTTCCTACTTTACGCTCCTGCTATAGTGGATTATAATAACTGACTTTCAAATACTGGATCATTCTTGCATCAGTAGCATAAATTCCATTTGGTTATAATGTATTATTTATTTTCCATATTGTTGAATTTAATTTGATACTTTCTTGAGGAATTTTACATGGCTATTTCTGATAGATATTCATTTGTAGTTTTCCTTCACTGGCTTTGTCTGGATTAGTTTTCAGAATAGTCATGGCCCCATAGAACATGTGATGATATGTGTTCCCTCTTCTTCTGTTTTCTGAAGAGATTATGCAGGACTGGTGTTATTTCTTTTGGAAATGTTTGTGGAGATCTCCAAAGAAACCATTGGGGCCTGGAGATTGCTTTTTTTTTTTTTTTTTTGTGGTACTGGAGGTTGAACCCAGGGCCTCTCACTTGCATGCTCTGCAAGTGCTGGACCACTGAGCTGCACCCCCAGCCCATTTTTTTCCTTTTATGAGACAGAGTCTCGCTAAGTTACGCAGACTGCATCTTGTCTCAAACTTGTGATCCTCCTGCCTCCACCTCCCCAGCCACTGGGATTACAGCCACCGCGCCTGGCCTTGAGATTGCTTTTATGGAAAGTTTTAAGCTATACATTCAAGTTACTTAGGGTTGGAGGACTATGTGTTTCATTTTGGATCACTTGATTTTTGAGAATTGGTTTATTTCCTCTAAGTTGCTGAATTTATGTGAGTAGGATTGTTCTTATTATTCCTTCACCCTCCTTTTAATGTCCACCAGTGATGCCTGTAGGGATATCCTCTCTTTCATTTCTGATATTTGTGACTTTGTCTAAACTTGCCAATCTGGCTTGAAGATAATCAGTTTTATTGATCCTTTAAAGAAATTGCTTTTTGCTTCATTGTCTTTTCCTCTACTGTTTTCATATTTTCAGTTTTATCGGTTTCTATTCTTATATTTGGGCTGGGGCTTAGCTCAGCTGGTAGAGTGCTGCTCTGAGCTCTCTGAGGCCCTTGGTCTGATCTGCGGCACTGTAAAAACAGGAGAAGGATGTGGCAATCCACTCCAGAGGCAATGCAGAAAAACAACCAGGAGAAAGATATGACAATCCACTCCCAAGGCAATCCAGAAAAACAATCAGCCATGGATACCCTATGAAGGGTCCCTATGAGTCAGACTGACCTGAGGACACCTAACACCACCACCAATTCTTATGTTTATTATTTCTTTCTGCTTTTTTTGGATGTATTTTGCTCTTTCTTGTTTCTTAAAGTGAAAGCATGGATTATCAATCTAAGACCTTTAAAAATTTCTAAATATTTAATTGTATAAATTTCCCTCAGAGCCACTACTTCAATCTTATGAAAAAAAGATAAGTAGTAGGAAGTCAATTCATTCTCAAGGAAGCAAATTCCACGTTATTTCCACCATCCAATTAAATTCAGATGTACATATTGTGTGCCTGTGTGTGAGGGACAGGAGTAGGGCCCAGGATCAGTTGGACACCCCGTACCACTTATTTCTATTTCTGTGGCATTATTGTGATCTTGAGTCTTAAAGAAAAAGTAAGTTATATATGATGAACTCTATTTATTATGCCTGTGATGGTTAATTTTCCTTGCCAACTTCATTGGATTGAGTGACACCCAGAAGGTTAGTAAAGCCTAATCTCTGGCTATGTCTCCAAGGACACTTCCTGAGATTATGAGGGCTCTGACCTAATCAGTGGTTTAATCCATTAATGGAATCAAAATTTGAATAGATAATTGGGAGGTGGCAGAGAATAGGAAGAGGTTCTGATTGGAGAAGGAAGGTCACAGGGCGGGTGTTTGAAGAGTGCGTCCTGCCCTAGCCACTTCCTGACTCTGCGCTTCCTGGCTGCCCTGAGGGGAGCAGCTTTCCTTATTCAGGTCCTTTCTTCATGATGTTTCTGCCTTACTATGGGCCTAAAAGTAAGGGAACCAGCCCACCACGGGCTGAAACCTCTGAAGCTATCAGCCAGAATAAATCTTCCCTCCTTAAATAGCTTCTCTCAGGTATTTGTCACAGTGACAAAAAGTCCAACTAACGCAAAGCCATAGAATAAATGCGCAATATAGTTTATAATGCACTCCCTAACGCGTCACCAATCTCACTTACTGGAGTCTTTTTCTTATTCAATGAGAACGTCTCATTGCTATGTGATTGCTGTGTTACCATGTTTCAGTCAGAAAATATTTCAGACCATTAGAGCCCCCCGGGGGGACGAAACGCTCATGAGATTTTCTCTGTGAAAAACTGAAACCATAGCTAACATTCTGCTTCTACAGTGCTTTCTAGAAGAAGGGTGCAGCAGCTAGTCGTGGGGTCTCTCACCTCATCTTCTCCAAGTCATTTGCATTTGGGGGCCTCCTTGCATGAACGAGGGCTTCTCTTGAGTGTGATGTGGGTTCTCGTGAGCTATGTTCACTCTTCATAGTTTAGGTATGGAGTTTATTTGTTCTCTGAAGATTTGACAGTGACCAAAATGACCTCTTGCCCTCTAGCTGATTTTTTTGGACAGGTGAAATTTTTTTTTGCTGTGGCAAGATATACATAGAATTTGCCATCATAACCCTTTTTAAGTACGCAGTCAGTGGCATTGAGTGTGTTTGCACTGTGCATCTATTCCTACTATCCGTCTCCAAAACTTCTTCAATTTTCCAAACTGAAACTCTGTACCTGTTATACACTACCCATTTTTCTCTCCACCCTGGCCCTGGGAACCATTTAGTTTTCTGTTTCTATGAATCTGGATACTCTAGGTACCGGCTGGATATGAAGCTGAATCATATTCTATTTGTCCTTTTGCATTGGCTCATTTCACTTATTTCACTTAGCATTATTATTATTATTATTATTATTATTATTATTATTTGCGGTACTGGGGGTTGAACCCAGGGCCTCACGCTTGCATGCTCTGCAAGTGCTGGACCACTGAGCTGCCACCTTCATCCCATTGTTTTTTACTTTTTTGTGACAGGATCTCGCTGAATTACACAGACTTCCTCTAGTCTTGAATTTGTGATCCTCCTGCCTCCACCTCCCCAGCCGCTGGGATTACAGGCACGTGCCACCATGCCCGGCTCTTAGCATAATGGTTTTGAGGTTTGCCCAAGTTGTGTCTTATGTCAGAATTTCCTCCTTTTATGACTGAAGAGTGTTCCATTCCACATACATACCACATTTCCTTTCAGTTCTCTTTCCAAGGGCGTGTGGGCTGTCTCCCCTGTGGCTTGATTGACACGGAATCGTTCAGCGCACAGGCAGGTAGGAGACAGCAGAGCTGCAGCCTTTGAAGTCTTAGAAGACTTTGGACCTGACTTGCTGCGCTGACCTCACGGTTACACCTTGTGATTGCATACCTATGCTCCATGGCTGTAATCCTCGATGGGGCTTCGTGGGGCCAGATCAGCACCTCTCAGGGGCTCCTTCCAATGTGACTTCCCCCCTTTCTCCCGAGCTGCTTTATTAAAGCTGGGAATGGGCCGTGTGTCTTACTTGTGTTGGGTGAGATTGTTTTTCAAAGCACTCTTTAGATTCAGACACCTTTCTGGCACTGATTCCTTTCATTAACACTTGGAATTTGGATAAAGGAGTATTTATTGTGGCCGGAAACATCTGAGGCTGCCCATTCTTCATGCCTCCATATTCCTTCTCTGCGGGCTCATTCGGTGTCTCGATACTTTATTTTTAGTGCACTCTAAAAACTTTTCCTCATGTACCTCTGTCTGGTTTATCTATTTCTTCAGAGTAGAAGTTACGTGATTTATCTTGAATCATTATTGAGCGCTCCAAGAAGAGGCCCAGTGATATCTCAGGGAGAGAGAGATGGCAGGAGGATTTTGGCAGGTGTGGATGACGGTGGCAGGTATTTCTATCTGAGAGGCACAATTAGCAAAGTGTGGGAGTTTGGAACTGTTTAGGAATGCCAGGAAGAAGATGCAGTAGAGGAGAAAAGAACTGTGCTATGCTCTAGACTTTTTTTTTTTTTTTTTCCTGGCTTAAATGTCTACCTCCTTCAAGCTAAACTCAGGCATAGGTCAAAGTTCTCCTCAATTATCCCAAACGGTGATTATCTAACCCTTTTCAGGACCTGTAGGAATTCACCTTTTTCCTCTCTTCCTTTTGAGCTGAGATGAAGATATTCCTGTCTTTCCCCCCAGATCTGTGAGGTCCTCCCTTCTTTTCTTCCTGGCATCTGAGGAGCCTCATGAAATCTCTCTCTGGCACAGTAGCCGTTTGAAAAGAAGCAGTGCCTAACTGACTGATGAATGAAGACACTGGAGGATAATTTGAGACATGCAGCCATGAAAAATGCTCTTGCAGGCTGGGGGTGAAGTTCACTGCAGAGCCCTTGCCTGGCATGCATGAGGCTCTGGGCTCCATCCCCACAACTGCAAAGATAAACAGAAAAGCACCCTGGCAGATAAATCTTTAATGAAATAATACCCTTGTATTTCATAGAAAAATAGCCTCCTCCATAGGATGCATGATGTTTGATTTTTTAATAACTATCACTTGCCTTCTGTATATATGTATAGAAATTGTAGAAAGACTCCTCATCAACATGTTAATAGTTGTTATCGTGGGGGGTACCCTTGGATGATTTAATTTTTTTTTTTTTTTGTGGTACTGGGGGTTGAACCCAGGGCCTCGCGCCTGCATGCTCTGCAAGTGCTGGACTGCTGAGCTGCACCCTCAGTCCATTTTTTTAGTTTTTGAGACAGGGTCTCGCTAAGTTACGCAGACTGCCTCTGGTCTCGAATTTGCGATCCTCCTGCCTCCGCCTCCCAAGCCGCTGGGATTACAGGCGTGCGCCACCGTGCCCGGCCTTAATTTTGTTTTTGACACTATGTTTTTGTGTGTGTTTCTATCCTCCTTTAGGCTGCGATTTAGCTCAGTTGGTAGAGCGCAGCTCTGCAGTCTCTGAGGTCCCAAGTTCTATTCCCAGCACCACAAAAATGGGAGAAGGATTTGGTAATCCACTCCCAAGGCAATCCTGAAACAATCTGCCATTGAACACCCTATGAGGGTCACTATGAGTCGGACACGACTCGACAGCACCTAACAACAACAGTAAATCCTTCTTTAGTAGACTTTGTTTTGCAAGGCAGACACTGTGCCTCTTTTTACACCTGGCTCAGAGCAGAGGTCTGGGCTCAGTTGGTGTTTATTGAATGAATAAATGAGTGACCAATATAATAACGGTGGAAAATGACTAGTTAGGGTTTAAAGATCTCTGAGGGGGTTTACAATTCATGAGACACCATGGAAGGCCTTCAAAGCTTGTAAAAATGGCGTGGAAAGGCAAGTGTGTTCTAATTATTATAATCACGGCAAGATTGCCGGCCCGCTCCGGTGCTGCTTTCGCCGGCCCGATGAGCTGCTTTCAAACGTCCCCTTGCAGCCTCCCCTTGCTGGAAGTCTGGGGCAGGTAACCTGAGCTCATGTTGAACTCAGATTTATTTTCCTTTAAGTTGTCCCTTTTAGAGCTAATTTAGCAACACGCATGCCCTTTCTCAAGATTCTTATCAAATGGTGGCGAACCCTTGACGAGCGTAATCAAAAACATTTCCCCACTCAGAGCAGCGAGGGAGTCTGAACGGCAGCTTGACCTCCGCCACTTCTTTCATCTGGCCTCTGTAATCAGGCTTATGAAAAGCACATGGCGGCCCTGGGATAGCCTGATAAAGAACAGTGCTTGCGTTCCATGAAAAAACTCGCAGGAGGACTGCTTTCGATCCTGAGAGATACTGGGGGTGCCCCGGAGGTGACGGGGCGGATGCCACCTCTCTCGGTCCTGCCCCTTCACTAGAGGAAGGACCTGGGGGGAGGGCGCTGATGGGGAGCGTGTCTGGGTCATCCCCACAGGGCTTTGTGGAGATTGTACAGCAAATCCAAGTGCATCCGGGGGAGGGGGAGGCAGCCACAGCAGCGTCCAATGGGCGGGGGCCAGATAGACATTTGTTCTCACTGGAATCTGCTGTGGGGCAGAGCCAGCTGGGCCTGAAAGTGCTTTCAGAGAGTTTTCTGGGTGGGAAAGTTTCTAGCCATGGGCTGCCTGCTCAGCCAACTCCTAAGAGTCCTGACTATGTAGGCCTTCCTCATTCTAAGTGTGGTCTGTGTGTATTATGCCCCCGTGGGGTGCCAGCCTTGCTCTAAGTGCTCAGCGACCCATGGACAGAATAAAAAGGAAACTTCACCTCCTATAGCCAGCACGGCACTCAGAAGATAAATGGCGGGCACAGCTGGCACCTCGCAGGGTATAGGAGAGGGTGACGGTGCTCCCCAAAGAAGGGAAACAGGATGGGGCGAGGGATCAAGGGTGCCCAGGACAGAGGGGCTGGGAAGCGTATGCAGGCAGGTCAGACACACCTTAATGGGAAAATGAGGTTTAAACAGGAAACTTCCCCAGAACAGCAGCAAAAAATCCCACCTCTGCCACAGGCAGCATCCTGAGCTCGGGGGAGGACCATCTAAGCAAGAGCAAGCTCCGTTCCTGAGGCCTGATTGCGGCAGATGCATTGTCCATGCTGGGCTGGCCGGACGCGAGCACTGCTCTGTGGCCACCAGTCTCTTCTCCTTGCTGTGCTCTGTGGCCTGGCCTCTGGTGCCGATATCCTGTTACCTGATGCTCTCAGCCCTTTTCTCTTTGATCCTTCATAAGTTTTTATTCCCTTCACCTGATTCTTTTGGGCTGGGATTTAGCTCAGTTGGTAGAGCGCTGCTCTGCAGTCTCTGAGGTCCCCAGTTCGATTCCCAGCACTGCAAAATGGGAGAAGGACGTGGCAACCCACTCCCAAGGCAATCCTGAAACAGTCAGCCATGGAAAACCCTATGAGGGTCACTATGAGTCGGACTTGTCTTGACGGCACCTAACAACAACAACTCTTCAATATTTCCTTCATTTTGCTCTCCCGTTCCTGTGGGTCAATCTTGCCTACCTTGTGACTGCTATGGCCACTGGCTGACTGCTAACTTGGAGCAATCCCTGAGCTTCATGGCTTTTTTGAGCTCTGGTTCAGTCCACCAGGTGCCTCAGCAGGTCATCAAACTGAGTCCCCTGGGAATTTTGTCTTTTGATCAACAGCTCCACTCTCCAGCTAGTGACAAAATCTGAAACCTGGAAATCCTTCTGATCTGGTCCTTTTCCTTTATTATCGATATTCGATGGGCAGTAGGTTTATCAGCTCACAGTGTTGGCAGATTTTTGCTGCATATATACCAGGTGCCAGGCTCTGTTCTCAGAGCTCTGCATGAGGCAGGTATGAAAAGAGAAACTAAGGCACAGAGAAGCTGAGTAAGCAGCACAGTCAGACTGTGAGAGTCTCTAGTGTACACCTGTGACCATACCTGGGATGAGGTCGCAGGGGTGAAGGGGGCCAGACCGTGGAGGGCTCTTTGAATGGCACTGAAGCAGGTCTACGTCACTCCTCAGCAAAGGGAGGTTGAGTCCATTTCCAGTAGGGTGGGAAATAGAGGGGATGCACCATGTAGGTTTCACTTAGGAAGAGCACTCCAGCTGCAGGGTGGGCAATGGCTTGGAAGACGAAGGAAGCACAATTGGAGGGAAGAGAGGATCAAATGTTGTACTAGTACTGGCAAGAGATGAGGAGGCTCCCAGGGGAGCAGGAGAGGGGAGGGTGATCAGGAGGGTCAAGGCCGAGGGCGTTTGGGTGCGATCAAGAATCTGCCACAGGGGAATCCAGGGGGCATGAGCCACAGGGAAGGAGATGGGACTGCTTACCCACCCTTGCTCCCAACAGCCTGCCTGTGCCTCTTGGTTTTAATTTCTTAGAGAACAACTTGAATTTAAAAAGAACTACACGCTCATTGTAGAATATAGGATGTAGAAAGAGGAGTACACAAGAAAATGTCTAATTCATGATTCACTGACAATCACTATTACCATTTTGATACACACATATAGTAAGATATATATTGTTTGGTGCCATTGAGCCAGATCCCATAGCGACCCTATGTGCAACAGAAGGAAACACTCCCCAACACTGTGCCATGCCTGGCACTAGGTCAGTGCCTCTTTGCTATTTGTAGGGTTCTCAATGGCTGATAGTTTCAGGATTGCTTTGGGAGTAGATTGCCACATCCTTTTCCTGTGTAGTAATATATATAGTTCTATATATAAAATCAGGAGAAGGACATGGCAATCCATCCCCAAAACAATTCTGAAACAGTCAACCATTGAAAACTCTATGAGGGTCACTATGAGTTGGACCCAACTTGATAGCACCTAACAACAACAGCATATATAGAATATGTATGTGTTATACATAATGGGTATCAAAATGTATGTTGTTGTTGTTGTTAGGTGCTGTCGAGTCATGTCTGACTCATAGCGACCCTCATAGGGTTTTCAATGGCTAATTGTTTTGGGATTGCCTTGGGAGTGGATTGCCACGTCCTTCTCCCATTTTTGCGGTGTAGGAATCAAACCTGGGACCTCAGACACTGCAGAGCGGTGCTCTACTAACTAAGCTAAATCCTAGCCCATATATATATATATATATATATATATATATATATATATATATATATGTATATGTATGTATGTATAATGCATATAGTAATATATATTGTTGTTATTGTTGTTAAGTGCCATCAAGTCGATGTCCGACTTACAGCGACACTGCACAACAGATGAAACACTGTTGTCAGTGCTTCTCTGCTATTCATAGGGTTCTCAATGGCTGATTGGTTTTTGGGAATGGGTGTTTGGGTCCTTCTCCAAAGTCTATAGCACCTGGTGTTCCCAGGCAGTCTCCCATCTAAGTACTAACCAGTACTCAGCTTCTGAGATCTGATGGGATTGGAAGCCACAGTGGTACGGCTGCAGGCAGTGATATATGTAGTATGTGTTTATATGATCTGTGTGCATTAAAATGTATTCATTACATAGATGGTACTATATAGTGATATAGTGTATAAACATATATGATGTTTGTATAGATTTGTAATACATGTATAAAGTACATATATATTCTTTAATTATATTAAAAGTAAGGGTCATAGTTTACATATATAAATACATGTAAACTTATATACTATGCATATAATTTTTGTCTAAAATATAACATCAATACCCAAGTCATTTAATGTTTTAAATGTTGTTTTAATGACAGCACAGTAGATCTATCTCATAATTAATCCAATTCCCTATTGACAAATATTTATGTTTACTTTGGAATTTTAGCATCCATAAGCAATCCTTACAATGAATATCCTTCAAACATTTAAATCCTTGTATTTTTTTCAGTTCAGGTTTGGCTCAGAAGTACTATCAATTTAGAACAACTTTATTATTTCCCTGGGATAAACTGTCAGAAGTGAATTCCATGGGTCAAAGCTGTGAAAAACCTTAAGGCTTTGTTCCATGTTGTAAATTGCTCTTCAGAAAGGATACTAAATTGCATTTTCACGGCCGATGAATAACACTTTCCTGGTTATTACAACTTTCCAAATCTTTGCCAAAATTTCATTTCCTGGATTGCAAGTGGAATGAACATTTTTTCATATGTTAATTGGCTGGGTGTAGTCTTTTGTGAATTGCTTGTTCATGTCTTTTGTCCATTTTTCTATTGGGGCATTTTCCTTTTCTGACTGTTTATTAAAGGACTTGTTCTAATTAAGACTTTGGGGATGCAAGTGACAGCCATACTCAAGTCAGCACAGGAAAAACAGGAGCAAGGAGGCTGTGAGGTCATGGCCAGGGAGGGGAGAATGAGTTGTCTGTGGGCTGGTGCTGGGATCCCGGTGGACCCTGGCAACCTGCCGCTCCCTTCCACTAGCTCCACAGGACCACTTGGTTTTCCCCGACCCCAGCCCCATTATTCTCTTGCAGCTGTGTCTTCTGATGGGATTTCTCTGCCTTTTCCCTTGCTGGTAACTCAACATGGTGACTAACCCACTTTGTTGTTGTTGTTAGGTGCCGTCGAGTCAGTATCCGACTCATAGCGACCCTACATACAACAGGCAAGATACTATTGTCAGTGCTTCTCTGCTGTTCGTAGGGTTTTCAATGGCAAATAGATTTTTGGGAGTGGGTTGCTGGGTCCGGTTCCCAAGCTTACAGCACCTGGTGTTCTCAGGCGGTCTCCTATCCAAAGACTAACCAGGCCCAACCCTGCTTAGCTTCCGTGATCTGATGGGATCGGATGCCACAAGGCTACAGCTGCAGGCGACTAACCCACTAGGTATTCTCTATACCCTTTCAACTCAGAGGCTCTCAAAAGTCTCTGGGTCTCTATAGACTATTGATCCAGACCACAAAGGTCCCTGGCCAGCCAATGGGTTGATGATCCTTAGTGGCCTCAGTCAGTCTTGCTTGTCAGTTAGGGTGTGTACACCTTTCCCACCCTGGGTACACGTATTTTTTCTAGTGGTTAACACTCTTTCCTGCATGTGTTCATTTCTCTTCATCCTTCCTGGTGAAATAGGCTTAAGTCCATTCTTGGGGACTTCCCACTTGGACTATTGCCCCTGATGGTGTCCACGTCCCTAGTCTTCTCGTCTTGGCCCCTACAGTAGAGGTCCGTTCTCCTGTAGTGCAAGCCCAGCCAAGCCTGTCTCAGATCTTCCAGGGGCTGCTCAGAACCTTAGTCCAGGTCCTCCTGTGGGGAGGTAGAGTCTCGACATGTGGCTCCGCCTCCCTCTGCATTCTCGTCTCTCAGACTCCGGCCCCAACATCCCATCTTCCAGCCACACCCTGGGGGATTTTGGAAGTGGCCATGATTTCTCACTTTACAGATGGCCACTTTACAGATGGCCGCTACGCTTGGATGTCCTTCTTATCTTCTGGAAGATCGTTACCTGGTCTTCAGTAACCGCTCAGGTGTCCTTGCCGGGTTGCTTCCCTTGCCAGTTCTGTGAGATGGGTGAGTTTTTTGTCTGTATACCTGTTCTGTTCTGAACATCATTCCCCCATAGCAGCACACTGTGGTAGAACTGTTTTCCCCTCTTTTCCTTTTCCTCAAGCATCAGTGACTGGCTTTCTATTTCTTAGGCTCTGAGAAATGGGGCTGAACTAACGTGGCCAACAAGAATGGACAGAAAGCCCCAACTCTATGTGGGGCGTGCACCTCCCGGTCCTGCCTGGAGGTTCGGATGGGTTGCACCACTGCGCACACAGATACTCAACACAATTCACTTGGGGCCCTTGGGTGTGGGGCACGGACTCCTGCGACCCTTGGGATACTGGCGGAGATGGGAGAAAGGAAAAACCTCAGGTGCTTTTGCCTTCCAGGGGCAAACACCTGTGTTGGTGGTCTCGGTGGTCACAAGGAGACAGTTCTTGCTTCGTTGGTGATCAGACAGAGAGCGGGTTCTTTCCTTGTTGATGGTCGCGGTGGGAAGAGTGTTCTTTCCTCACCGAAGGTCTGGGCAAGAGAGCACCTGTATGTGGGCAGTTGCACCTGATGGAATAGCCGGGTTAATGGAGAGTCATCATAAATGCTAATCACCATTTTTTTTTTTTTTGCGGTACTAGGGGTTGAACCCAGGGCCTGGACCACTGAGCTGCACCCCCAGCCAATTTGTAGACTTTATTATTTTCTGAGACATGGTCTCGCTAGGTTACATTGACTGTCTCTGGTCTTGAACTTGCGATCCTCCTGCCTCTGCCTCCCCAGCCGCTGGGATTACAGGCATGTGCCACCACACCTGGCTCTAATCACCATTTTCATATTTCAAAAACAATGGAAGGTACTTAGCACCAACACTCCCCTAAATCTAATCCTTCTCTGATGAATGAGCCTAGATTTCAAGAGTCCATTGCAGTGGGTGAGCTGGGCAGAACACGGAGGGAGAAGATGGCGCTGAGCCTGGCAGCCCATGTGTGAGTCCTGGCTCAACCTTCCTATGTGTGGTCTCAAACAAGGTGGTAGATCTCTGGGCTGGAGGCTCCTGCCT